>RCUC01145768.1:0-25994 GCA_003697995.1 Taxidea taxus jeffersonii | reverse complement strand
AAAAAAAAAAAAAAATAGGGGCACCTGAATGGCTCAGTCGGTTAAGCGGTTAAGCGGTTAAGCATCTGCCTTCGGCTCAGGTCATGATCTCTGAGTCCTGGGATTGAGCCCCATGTCTTTGGCATGCTCAGTGTGGGTCCACTTGGGATTTTTTTCTCCCTCTGCCCTCCACCTGCTCGTGTGCTCTCTCCCTCTCTCAGATATATAAAAGAAAATCCTTATTTATTTATTCATCTGAGAGAGAGAGAGCACAAGGGGGTGAGGGACAGAAGGAGGGGGAAAAGCAGACTTCCCACTGAGCAGGAGCTCCCTCCCAGGACCTGACCTGAGCCAAAGGTGGACGCTTAACCGACTGAGACCCCCAGATGCCTAAACATTTGTTTTAAATTAATTTTATTAATTTATTAATTTTACTAATTTTTAAAATAAATTCTACCCCCAACATGGGTCTCAAACTCATGACCAGGATATCAAGAATCCCAAGCTCTACTGACTGAAACCTTCAGGTGTCCCTAAGCTAGTTGGAAGTTTTTAGGCTTTTTGTTTTTCAGATTTATTATTTATTTGAGAGAGAGAATACGTGCGCTAGCAAGCAGGAGAGGGGGGAAGGGCAGAAAGAAAGAATCTCCAGCAGACTCCCCTCTGAGTATGGAGCCCGACCTGGGGCTCAATTCTTTGACCCATGAAATCATGACCTGAGGAGAAACCAAGAGTCAGCCCCTGAGCCACCCCAGCGCCCCTAGTTCGAAGTTTTAAAGCTGCTTCCAAGAAAAGAGGACAATGTCCTGTTACCTCCGTGTCAGGAGGCCAGGTCCATATCCTGATTGCAATGCGTTTTATCAGCTGACATCTCTGGGGGTTTGCCTGCCACTCCTGACTCTCCACTCAGGATCCAGGGTGGAAGTGTGGCCCCTGTGCTGACTCACTTCCTGGAGGGCCCGGCTGGCTGGTGCAAACACGGGTTGGCCTGTCTTCCTCTGAGAGAAGGGTGGGAGGTATTGCAGGTCTAGTCCAGGCTTTGAAGCCAGACCAGCCTGGGCAAGAATCCTGGTTCGTGGCTGAACAGTGTGACCCTGGGCAAGTCACCCCCTCTGAGCCTCCCTGACCCTTCTCTGTCCATGAAGCCTAATGATGAGGGTAGTAGGTCTGAGGACAGCACCACATCGTGTGTAAAGCACTGGGTCCGTAGCAGGCACTCAAGGGACAGACAGCTGCTGTGAGAGCTTGAGCGAGGCCAAGGCTCTATCAGTCGACTGGGGTGGTGGACACTGCCATCCCTGGCGGAGTTTCCCGCGCGGCTTGGCTGCTGTTAGCCTCCCCAGTACCCGCCACAATTTTAGGTCCACGTGAGCATCCCTGGCTCCCGGCGAGGGACAGGGGCGAGGGACAGGGGCGAGGGACGGCTCAGCAGCGCCCCTAGCTGGTTCGGGCCACCGGGGCCCCTCCCTCTGACTCCCCCGGGGCATGCGGGGCGACGGAGGTCACCGCCGCGGCCACAGCGCTCTGGGGTCTGACCCCCCGGAGCCCGGCTCCGCTACAGGGGTTGGAGGGGCTCCGCTGGCCCGGGATGCCTCCTCCGGGCGCTCGTTCCCCGTCTCCTCTTGGGGCACACACACTTGCCTTATCATGTCTTCCCGCTTCCCGAAAAGAGGGGCCTTCCAGAAAGGAGAGGCGGGAGAGGGCGATCTTTGCTAAGGAAATGCTTTATTTTACTCCATCTGTGACAAACTGAGCATTCCTGCTGGGGCAGCCTGGAGGGAGAGGAAAAATGTGAGTCTGCTTAAAAGAAAACCAAACCAACCAACCAACCAACCAACCAACCAACCAACCAACCACACACACACACAGAGGCAAGTTTCAGAGTCTGGTTACCAGATGTTTTTGTCCCTCATGGAGTGCTAAGCGGCTTAGGAGTCCCAGGCTGAGTGACCTGCTCTTTTGTTTTGCCGTTAATTCACAAACCTCATTTCGTGTTTGTGGTGATGGGGCCACTATTCCCCAAGTGAGGTTCAAATGTGGAGAACAGTGACTCCCATTCACCTGGTGTCCTCCGTAATGCACAGAGTCAGTACAGAACCGAAGAGCTACCCATTATGCCCCATGGCAGACCAGAACCTGTAAACCTTGCTAGGGTGGGAGTAAGGGGCGGGGACAAGAGGCGGTGAGGTATGATGTAACTTCCCATCTACCTGCCAGCTGCACCGAGCTCATGGTGGGAGGGTCAGGGGCATTACTTCCTGAGGTGCCCAGCACAACTACTGGGGTCCCCTACTAAATTCTCTTTGTTGGGAAGAAAAATAAGTCTAAGTTTATTAAGCATCTATTTGTTAATTTTATGATCTCATTTAATCTTTGCCTTTATCTTTCTGCCCATTTACAGATTGGGTACGGTGAGGCTCCAGATTAAACACAGCGAGTAAGTAGTCAAACTCTTCAACTCTTTCTGCTCTGCCAGGTTATCTGCCCAGCCACAGGTTTTTGTGGGGACAAGGCTCTTGTGGGTGTTACAGCCAGATTACCTTTATTTAAGACCAGCAGTTTGGGGCACCTGGGTGGCTCAGTGGGTTGAGCCTCTGTCTTTTGCTCTGATCATGATCTCAGGGTCTTGGGATCAACCAGCAACAGGCTCTCTGCTCAGCGGGGAGCCTGCTTCCCCCTCTTTCTCTGCCTGCCTCTCTGCCTACTTGTGATCTCTTTCTCTTTTCAAATCTCTTTCTTTCTTAAAAAAGAAAAGCCGGGGGGGTGGGGGGGTGGGAGTGGGGATGGTGGTGAGGGAGGTCACCCAACTGGTATGGGCTTAAAAAAAAAAAGAAAAAAGACCAGCAGTTTGACCATGAAGACACTCAGATGTCAGCTAGTCTATATTCTCCAAATAGAATTTACCATCTTGCTCTGGTCTTGAAATTTTAACACGTGGATTGACTTAGTTCTGCCTAAACTGAGGCCCCCTGGGTGGGGCCTTGCCTCTAAAGGCTGAGCCTTATCTTTAATGAGCCTGTCAGCGCTGGGCCAGGGCAAGCCTGAGTCCCGAGAGCCACAAGTGTGGCTGAGTAACTGGGAGCTCACTTTCTCCTGGATCACACACAGACGCTGCATCCCTCTGCATGGATTCAGAAAGAAATGGCAGCTTCCCTCCTTACACTGCCCCTGCCTCCCATTCCTGTGTGACCTGCATCTGGTCACACAGGACCGTGGGCAAGCCACTTGTGCTCGCAGGGCCTCAGTCTCCTCTAGAAAGTGTGCAAGCAAGCTGGCCAGACTAGCTCCAGGGTCCTGTGATGTGATGTAGGCAAGATGGGTCCTGGGTTGAGACAGCAGTACTCCTTTTTTTCTTTTTTTAAGTAGGCTCTACACCCATGTGGGGCTCAAACTCACAGTCCCGAGATCATGAGTCGCATGCTCTACCCACTGAGCCAGCCAAGTACCCCAAACCACCCTTCTTTTTTTTTGCTGTCCCTCAGAGCGCCCAGTGCCAGGACTGTGTGTCAGTAAACATCTGGTGAACGAGAAGATGACCCAGGGTAGACTCGGGAGACGTTTTGAATGCAGGACACAGCAAAGAATGTTTTCTAGATCCCAGACACTCCCTCATTAGTGAGCTTAAAAAAAAAATCAAATGTATGCATTCAGGGCAAGGAGAAAGACAAGTCTGGGGGAGGAGGAAAAAGTCACTGCAGAAGCAGTGACCCCACCCAGGAAATATGACTAACCCAGCTGAGGCTGGGGCTGGCAAAAGGTCCTCCCGCGGCTTGTGAGTGTGGTAGCTCTCCTGGGGCTCTCCTCTCAGGTCCCAGACTCAGAGGCTACCCTGGCCTGCAGCCTGCTGAGACCACTATGGGGAGCCATCCCCCATCCGGGGTGGACTTTAGCACCCCATCACCCCCGGGTGCCAGCAAGAAGCCAGGCTGGCGGCATCCCCTGCTGGGCTCCCGTGCTCGCCCTCCTCCATTGAGGCCGGCCGGCCCCTCAGCACTGTCCCCCCAAGGCGGGAGGGGACCAGGAGGCTCCACGGGGGCGGGGGCGGAGCCAGGCGGGGCAGGTGGGCGGGGCAGCGCGGCCCGGGACCTCGGGAAGTGAGAAGCTGGGTGGGGCGGGCTGGGAGGAAGAATCTGAAAAGCAGAAGTGCCAGGAAGGAGCGCTGCGACAAGGTGAAAGTGGCTGGGTGGGTGAGGGAGAGCCGGCCCCTGGGACGTCTGCTTGGGACCCTCTAACGCGTGCAGGGGAGGGCTGGCTACCAGGGTCTGGAAACAGAGACTCACGTTTCTGGAAGCCGCTTTGTCCGGGACCGGTGTCCTCCAGCCCGCTGTCCTGGCAGCTTTGTGCCAGGCTCCAGGTACATTTATGGTCTGTCTGGAGCCCCACGGCTGCCCCGGAGGAGGGCGAGTTGTGCCCAGGATATTGAGGACCCACTGCTGGGTCAGGCGTGTCCTGGCTGGCGGGAGAGGAGGTGCGGATATCCTGACAGATTTGAGGGTGCGGGTCCTTGAGACTGGATTGGCCTCATTGTAGACGGGTGGGCTGCAGCGGTTGGGGGAGAGGGCAGAGCATTTGAATTCAAACTGTAGCACAGCCCATTATTTTGCAGATTCAGTGAGACGTCAGCGGAGGGTCTGGTCGTCAGCGGAGGGTCTGGTCCGGAGCCTGGAGTAGGAGAAGGAGAGGAGGAGGAGGGAGGGAAAGGTGGAGGAGGGAAAGAGTAGGAGCTCCACTTGGTGCCAGGGGAAAGAGCACTAGCTAGGGAGTTCCCAGGTGAGGCCTCTGGACCCAGTCCCCCCCCCCCCCCCCGTCAATGCCGGTGTCCCAGGCTGGGGGGACCTGCTGTCATTTCTAGTGTTGACGCTCACCCCTCCGCCCTTTCTTGAGGAGTGAGGTAGGGCTGTTTCATTTCACAACTAGAGGCAAACGGACCAGGAGGTGAAGGGACCTGTTCGGATCAAGAGTGTCTGAGGAGGGCTGAGATAGCACAGGAGGGCAGGCAGGGACAGCTGTTGGGACAGTTGTCAAGCATCGCCTTAAAGGTCTGCATCTCAGCGACCCCTTCCCCTCCCCAGGCCCCCCAGGCTGTCCTCAAAGGCGGGATCCTAACGAAGTCAGGGCTTTTGGAGGGCCAGGCCTGTGTGCACCCTCCCCCACCCCTGGCCTCAGGACAGTCTCACTGGATTCCCCAGCCTCTGCTTTCTGCCTCTAGGGCTGTTGCAACCTGTCCCAGCCTGTGAAATCCAGTGCTCTTTCTGGCTCCCGCAGCTCTTGGAATCACAGCCCCACAAGTCCTGTGTATCCCATGTGTCCTCTGAGGGCCTGCAGGGTGCCCGGCACAGGGTGGGGTTTATAGCGGCAGAAAAGTTTTCCCTTCTTCCCTTCTAGATTCTGGTCTAGTAAATTGATACAAGACAGATTAACAGGAGTAAAGCAGAGTTTAATCACGTGTATACCTCCTGTATACTCGGGAGAGACCCAGGAAAACACCCTGAAATGGTTGAAGCCATTAGAAATACCATTAAATACCATCTTATGTTAAAGAAAAAAGATGTTGGGGGTCTGTTACGGGAGGTTACCAGGAAAAGCATAGTGAACAAGGGAAAGGTTGCTATGAAGATTTAAGTGGCTGCTTCCCCCTTTGATAAGTTGCTACAGTCATCCCCCCTCCCTTCCTGATGCAGTGGAGAGATACCCTTACCAAGGGAAATTTCCCTTATAAGTGTAAATGCCTCTTACCAAGGGCAACTTTACTTAGTTTTTAGAATGTTACCTGTGTCTGCTGCTTCTTAAGAAATAGCTGGTTTAAAATAATCAACATGCCAAAGAGGCTTATTTTGGGGTGGTATATTTTGCTCCCCTTCAGGTTCTAGCTATGTTCAGAGAGGCAAAATACTGTCTCTGCCCAAAGGGCCTTTATAGCCTAGTAGGGGAGGTAGGCAGATCCATAACTCAGAGTACTCCAAGAGTGGGAAGAAGCAAAGGTTTTAAGGTAAGAGGTATTTATGGAAGAGGCTGTCCTTTGAGGTGGTAAATGTTTTAAGGTAAGAGGTATTTATGGAAGAGGCTGTCCTTTGAGGTGGTGAGTTCCCCATCACCAGAAGTGTGCAAGAGGAGGATGGTGAGGGATGCTGTAGAAGAGATTCCTGTCCTGTGTATGTATGGGCATGTGTTGGGAGGCAGATGTGGAGCAGGACTAGATAAGTATTTAGGCCCCTTCTAATGCTGACATCTGTGATTCTGTGACATTCCCCACCTAGGGGAAATTTGTGGTGCCACTGGGTGTGATGGCTCCCTACTGCTCTGCCTCCTCCAGATAGACCATGAGACATGGGTTGTTCTTTCTCATTTCTGTGCTCCCACCATCACTCTGCCTGGTGACAAGCTCCCAGTGTAGACTTTGTATGGAATTGCACGGAGCCTGTCATGGGCTGTTGGAGGAACACAGGAGTATCAGTCGAGTCTGTGGCTCTGGCTGAGATGTGAAGCTGTCAGATCATCCTAATAGACAACCCGCAGGTAGAGGTATCTGCTCCTGAGTGAGGGGGCTGGGAGTGCTCCCGGAAAAGACTGAGGCCACCGAACGTCCTGGCAGGCTCATTGGACAGCTGGGGTTTGGTCTGGGCCTGGAGGGTGGTGGGGTTTCACTGGACTTGAGGGTAGGTGTGCACACTGGGGAAGCTCAAGCTGCTGTGGGCTTGGGCAGAGCCGCTGGAAGGGAGAGGTATCTGATGGGCTCTGGAGCAGAAGGCCAAGGGGCAGGGATCTGATGGGACGGCAGGTGTTCCCGCCCAGACCTGAACTTTAGAGTCTCCCTGGGACTTCCCACACACGCTCTCCATCCGGGCTCCACCCTGGGAACTCTGATTTCAACTATTCTGGTGTGTGGCCTGACACTGGGATTTTTTTTTTTGAGCTCGATGGTTCTAATGTACAGGCAGGTGTGAGATGCCTTTCTGGCCAGTTAACGGGCAGCAGAGAATGACCTGGAATGTATGTTCAAAATGCAGATGCACAGGCCCCACTCCACACCTCTGTGATCAAAATCTCCAGGCCTGGGGTGGGGCAGCTGTGTTTTTATAAGATCCCAAGCTAATTTTAACGGGCAGGGAGGATGATGAAGAAGCAGGTGGCCAAGTGGGTCCCCGAGACCCGTAGTTCCGATGGGGGCTGCCTGCTTCTGAGGTATGGCCCGAGCTCCCTGGTCAGGGACAGAAAAGGAAAAATAATAAAGCTAACAATTGGCCCTCTTGTTCACACTATCTCTCCCTGCTGGCTGGGGCATGGGACAGCCGACCCACCATTTCAAACCTGAGTCACAGGCTGAGCGGCCTGTGGCAAGGGATGTGGGCAAGCATGTGACCTTCTGTGGAATGGAGGAACATTAAAGGTTCCCTCCCCCAAATTTCCCCTCACCGCCTCCTGCTTTGGGAAAGAGTGGTTCCAAACAATGCCTTCAGCTCTGCTGTGAGTTAGGAATGGAAAAGAAGTCATGATTCCTATGGTTTTTGACAGTCGTTACCACTGCTCCTGTTTTCCCTCCGTTTTCTGCTCAGACCCAACACCCTCTGCTCTCCTACCCATCCCCTAAGGATGGCTCTTCGCCCTTCCTGCTTCCCCAGACCCCAAAAAGCTCCCCATGGTGCCAGTCTGTCTCTTCACCCTGAAATTCCCCAGGCCCTTACCCTGAGTAACAGATGCTGTTCACCTGCACAGCATGAATTGTGTTACAGTGCTGGCTAGTGTGGGCTGTGCATTTTAAGCCAAAAAAGAAAAAAAGAAGCTGTGTAGTAATAGGAACATAGGAAACAGATGGTGAGTGAAGCTGTAGCTATTGCATTTGCTGATTTAAAAAAATATATATATATTTAAAATATTTGCCTTTATTATCCCCCCCGCCCCAGAGTAACTTGTCCAAAAAAGATTGCTCTAACTGATCTATAGAATAACATGATGTTTGAGATGTGGGGGAGGAAAAATTTCCTCTGAACCTCAAGGTCCTTCTAGCTGGACTTAGAATCAAATTGACAGGAGACAGATTAACAGGAGAGAATTAAATTTAATAGCATACATATGGGGAACCCACACAGACATGGAAATTTCAAAGACAGTATAGCAACAAGACTCTTAATTGGAGCTAAGGAGAAGGGTAGGGTCTGAGGATACAAAGCGGAGGATGACCATCAGCAGGAAGGTGAGAGGAGATGCCTGGAATACAAAGGTTGCCCCATTATTGTAGGTAATTTTCTTAGGTAAAGAGGAATCTGTTAAGAGCTCTCTTCATAGTACAAGCAGGCAGTTAAAGGCGAGGTAAACCACTTTTACTGAATCAGTTGGGTTTTGATTGCTTTTAAATCAAGATAATGGGGACGCCTGGGTGGCTCAGTTGGTTAAGCGGCTGCCTTCGGCTCAGGTCATGATCCCAGCGTCCTGGGATCGGGTCCCACATCGGGCTCCTTGCTCGGCAGGGAGCCTGCTTCTCCCTCTGCCTCTGCCTGCCACTCTGTCTGCCTGTGCTCATATGCTCTCTCTCTGACAAATAAATAAATAAAATCTTAAAAAAAAAAAAATAAATCAAGATAATGTTCATGCCAGAGTGGCCTCTCTTGGGGTGGCCTGCGGCTGTCCTGGACAGAGGCATTTGAGGAGAGCTGGGCATACAGAAGTGATGGTTGATGCCTGGGAATCAAGAGTTTAAAATTAGGGAGGGCAAATTTTTGGTAGGTGCCTTTTATTAGTTTGAGGAAGTTCCCTTCTATTGTTAGTTTGCTGAAAGTTGGTGTTTGTTTTTTAAGTAGGAAGGAATGTAGAATTGTAGTAAATGCTTTTTCTGCATCTATTGAGATAGTTATATACGAATATACACACACATATTATGAGCGCAGCCTATATAGTTGATGTCAAATGAACAAACCTTTTAGAATCTCTGAAAGAAGGAAAGAGAGTTGGGCACCTGGGTGGCTCAGTGGGTTAAGCCTCTGCCTTCGGCTCAGGGCGTGATCCTGAGCCCTGCATCTGCCTCTCTGCTCAGCAGGGAGCCTGCTTCCTCCTCTCTCTGCCTGCCTTTCTGCCTACTTGTGATCTCTGTCTGTCAAATAAATAAAATAAAAAAAAAAAAGAAGGAAAGAGAGTTTTATTTGAGCCCAAGTTAGGACAGTTGCCCGGGAAACATGCTCTTCACAGAGAAGAATGTGCGCCAGAGAATGGACGGTTTTTACAGGGTTATATACTTCTCTACATCTTGCAAAAGTCAAGAGATTGTAGATTAGCATAGAGGTAGCAACCATGAGTTTTTAATGACAAAGAATGCAGGAAAGAGGGGCATTGGTCGATATCTTAAGGACAAGATGGTTTCCTTCAGCCTACTCATTTACAAGGCATGTGTACAATGTATGTTTGGTGAGACGTAAAACAGGCTTTCGTTTTAAGCAAAGTTTTATGTACAATCATGCTGACTTAGAAAGAAACCTAAAATGGTGGTGATGGGGGATGCCTGGGTGGCTCAGTGGTTGGGCTTCTGCCTTTGGCTCAGGTCTTGGTCCTGGGGTTCTGGGATAGAGCCCCACACTGGCTCCCTGCTCAGCTGGGAGCCTGCTTCTCCCCTTGCTTGTGTTCTCTCTCTCTCTCTGTCAAGTAAATAAATAAAATCTTAAAAAAAAAAAAAACTAAAATGGCTTCCTTTTAGAGAGTTTTTTTCATATGTATATAATTTGTTAATAAGGTAGATTACATTGATTAACTTTCACATGTTAAACTAACTTTGCATTCTTGGGATAAACTCTACCTCGTCATGGTGTTTTATCCTTTTTCTATATTATTAAATTCCATATGCTAAAATTGTGATAATATTTTTCATGTCTATGTTCATGAGGGATGTTGGTCTAATTTTTTAAAGATTTTATTTATTTATTTATTTTATGAGAATGAGAGAGTGAGCCTGGGGGAGAGGGGCAAAGGGAGAGGAAGAGAGAGAATCCCAAGCAGACTCCTGACCTGAGCCAAAATCAAGAGTCAGACATTCAACTGATTGATCTACCCAGGTACACCCTAATTTTCTTTTCTATAATATATCTATCTAGTTTTTTATATCAGGATAATGCTGATGGCATAGAATGAATTGGGAAAGTTCTCTCCTATTTTCTGGAAAATAGAATTGGTACTTTGTCTTTAAGTTTTTTTTTTTTTTAAGATTTTATTTATTTATTTGACAGACAGAGATCACAAGTAGGCAGAGAGGCAGAGAGAGAGAGGAGGAAGCAGGTTGTCTGCAGAGCAGAGAGCCCGATATGGGGCTTGATCCCACGACCCTGGGATCATGACCCGAGCCGAAGGCAGCGGCTTTAACCCACTGAGCCACCCAGGCACCCCTGTCTTTAAGTTTTTAGTAGAATGTACCATGTCTTGGGGGTCGCCTGGATGGCTGATTTCAGTTCAGATCATGATCCCAGGGTCCTGGGATTGAACCCCAGGTGGGGCTCCCTGCCCAGCAGGGAGTCTGCTTCTCCCTTTCCCTCTCTCTCAAAGAAAGAAAGAACGAAAAGAAAAAAAAAAAAAAAGAATGTACCATAACTTGGAATTGGAGGGAGAGGGTTAAGTACAAATTCAATTTCTTTAATAGATATGAAAACTATTCAGGTAGTCTATTTTTTCTTGATTGAACTTTCATAATTTATATCCTTCAAGGAATTTTCCCATTTCATATATGTTGTTGAATATATTGGCATAAGTTTTTGTAATATTCTCTTTGTCCTTTTAATATTTGTAGAATCTGTAGTGCATCATCTCTCTTATTTATGAATTGGAAATTTGTGTCTTTTCTTTTTCCTAATCAGTTTGTCTAAGGGCTCATCAGTTTTATTGATTTTTTTTTCAAAAACCAGCTTCTTGGGGTGCCTGGGTGGCTCAGTGGGTTAAAGCCTCTGCCTTCGGCTCAGGTCATGATGCCAGGGTCCTGGGATCAAGCCTCTCTGCTCAGCGGGGAGCCTGCTTCCTCCTCTCTCTCTGCCTGCCTCTCTGCCTACTTGTGATCTCTGTCTGTCAAATAAATAAATAAAATCTTTTACCAGCTTCATTGATTTTCTCTCCATATATGTATTTTTAAAATTTCTATTGATTTCTGCTCTTTTTTTTCTTATTTCGTTTCTTCTGATTATTTTGGGTTTAATTTGCTTTTCCTTCTCTGGCGTTGTTATGGTGGGAACTTAAGTTATTGATTTTTGACTTTTCTAATATAAGCAGTTATTGCTTAAAGAGCTGTATGTCAGTCAATCTCGTGTAAGGACCAGAGTTAGGGGTCTGGAAGCGAAGGAGAGGTATGGCTGAGAGGTCACAGCAAGAGAAAGACATTGGCCCAGGAGTCAGAAACCTAGTTTTCACTAGCCACTCACAAGCTTTGTGGCTTTGGACTTTGATTTTCTGAGCCTCAGTGTCTTTGCCTGCAGAACGGAGCCAGGGGTAATCTCTTGGGCTCTTGCGATGAAGTTGTTAATGAATATGATAGCATTTGACACCTGGAAGGGCCTCCCCAGACCAACGGGAAGGGTGGTTGTCATAACATTTGTAATCATAACAGCTTCTTCTGCCTTTCCAGAACTGGAAACAGCATGTACACACGCCTCCCCCAGAGGTAGGCTATATGCCCCATCCCCTTTACCTTCTCCCCTTCTTCCGCCTCAAGGGCTGCCCTCCTCACAGCCTACCTCATGCCCACACCACAGTCCCCTGCCCACCCCCTGGTCCTCCCCGGTGTCTGCTTGGGCTCACTCCTCCTGGGCCCTGGCCACCACCAATCCCCTTACCTCCTGCAGCGGCTCTCCGTTCCCAGCCTCGGTGCAGGATCTCGGCCTGCATGTATGGCGGGTGGAGAAACTGAAGCCAGTGCCTGTAGCACGTGAGAACCAGGGCATCTTCTTCTCGGGGGACTCCTACCTCGTGCTGCACAATGGCCCAGAAGAGCTGTCCCACCTGCACCTGTGGATAGGTAAGGAGGCTTCAGGCCGAGCTGGGGGTGTGGCCCTGGCGGGAGTTGGGGCTGGCAACGTCTCAGGGCCTTGCCCCGCCCCTCCCTGCCCCTGCAGGCCAGCAGTCCTCCCGGGACGAGCAGGGGGCCTGCGCTGTGCTGGCTGTGCATCTCAACACCCTGCTTGGGGAGCGGCCCGTGCAGCACCGAGAGGTGCAGGGCAATGAGTCCGACCTCTTCATGAGCTACTTCCCACGTGGCCTCAAGTACCAGGTCAGAGCCCACCTTCTGGCACCCTTAGCCTGTGGCTTCTCTCTGAGCCACGACTCCTTCCAGCCAGTTCTCACCCTGCAGGAGGCCTGGGTCTTCCCCACTTTCCTCCCATCCCCCGCTGGCAGGGGTGTGGAGGGCTGGGGGCCTCCCATCACCCCGCTAAGGTTGGCTGGTCTGGGCTGCAGGAGGGCGGAGTGGAGTCAGCATTTCACAAGACCTCCCCTGGGGCTGCTCCAGCTGCCGTCAAGAAACTGTACCAGGTGAAGGGGAAGAAGAACATCCGGGCCACTGAGCGGGCGCTGAGCTGGGACAGCTTCAACACCGGGGACTGCTTCATCCTGGACCTGGGCCAGGTGAGCAGGCCAGCGGGGCTGAGCACCGTGTGGGCACCCGGCTTTTAAGAGTGCCAGGGAGTGGGAGAGAAGCCGCTCCAGCCTTTAGAAAACACTGTACATTCAGAAAGACAGAAACCTCCCTCTGTGGTCCAGCCAGGGTCTCTAACATGGCAGCCCACCGTCTCCTCCTCTTGGAGCCTTTGTAGCTCCGAGGTCTCGTTCATTTGTCCCCTCAGCCATTCACTCAGTGAGTCTCTGATGCCTACTCAGAGCCTGCCCGGGGACCACAAATGGCTTGCCCTGGGAAGGCAGCCCACACAGGCTGTTACCTGCTGTAATGCTCTCTGGGATGCCATGAGGGCTCCGAGAGGCAGGACCTGTGCTGAGGGTGCTTGGGGCCGGGAGGGCTCCCTCTAGCGGGCACTGACGCCACTGTCCCAGGCAGGAGCCATCTGATTAGACCCTCATGAGAGGGGACTTGCCTCTCCCGGTGAAGGGACAGGCGAGGTGAAGCTGAGGCACTGGAGAGGAAGAGGTGCAGAAACGCATGCTGATGGCAGGGAGGGGACTAGCTTGGCTGGGACCCTGAGTGGGGACAGGAGCTGTGGGAGCGAAAATTATTGCGGAGCCTGAGACCCAGGTCCTGAGACTGTTGGAGGAGTCTGGACCGCACCTGGTACTGAAGGCTCCAGGCAGGAAGCCCGCTGCGGGCAGTGTGCGAGGAGGATGAGCAGTGGTGAGTGGAGGGAGGCGACCAGCGCAGCAGGGTGCAGGTGGTGATGTGAGATACGGGGCTCAAGGATGCCATTCACCCCTCCCCTCACTCATTCGTTCATTCATTCAATATTTTTTTAAAGATTTTATTTATTTGACAGAGATACAAGTAGGCAGAGAGGCAGGCAGAGAGAGAGGAGGAAGCAGGTTCCCCCCTGAGCAGAGATCCCGATGCGGGGCTCGATCCCAGGACCCTGAGATCATTACCTGAGCCGAAAGCAGAGGCTTTAACCCACTGAGCCACCCATGCGCCCTCATTCATTCAATATTTAATACGTGTCTAGATACGTGCCAGTCTCTGTTTAAGTACTGGGCATGCGGCTGTGAACAAAGCAAAGCAAAGCAAAATGCTCCTGCCCTAGTGAAGCCTACTTCCTAGTCAGGGGAGATAGATTACAGACAAGATCAAGACTTTACGTATTTGCCGAGGAGCCTTGTGGAGAAGAGGAAAGCAGGAGGGACACTGGCTGGCCACAGAAACACTCTCGCAAAAAGTGTCATGTTGTCTTAGATGGTCTGCAGGACCCCCCCCCCACACACACACACACGCACAACAGGCTGGATGCAGGCTGGATGCAGGCAGCTGAGCCTCCCCACTTCCCTCCAGAACATCTTCGCCTGGTGTGGTGGCAAATCCAACATCCTGGAGCGCAACAAGGCGCGGGACCTGGCCCTGGCCATCCGGGACAGTGAGCGGCAGGGCAAGGCCCAGGTGGAGATCGTCACAGATGGGGAAGAGCCCGCCGAGATGATCCAGGTTGGGGGACGTTGGGGTGGGCAGCCGGGAGAAGCTGGGGGGAGGAGGGTGGTCAGGAGAGGAGGGTGGGGGTGGGGATGGGTGGTCTGGGGGTACTGCTTAGGGCTGTGGCTTCTCACAGGGTGCCCTAGTGCGGTTCAGAATGAAGCGCCCCTCTGGGTGGATGGACCAGTGGCCTGGCAGGTGGACTGGGCTGGACCCATCCCTCACTCGCCTCTGCTGGGTGCCCTTGTGCAGGACACAGTTTGCCTCCCCCAGACGCAGTAGCCTCAGGCATGATGGGCTGGGAAGGTCTGGGGCAGTTGCCCAGGAGTCCCTGGAAACCTGGCCTACTGTGGCCCTTCTAGGTCCTGGGCCCCAAGCCAGCTCTGAAGGAGGGCAACCCTGAGGAAGACCTCACGGCTGACCGGACAAACGCCCAGGCTGCAGCTCTGTATAAGGTGGGCACTCTGGGCCTGCCCTGGGCCGGGGCACAGTGTGCTGAAGGGAGAGGGGGAAGCCCGGAGAAGGTTGGGCCATGCAGCCGGGTGGCTTCTCCGGGGCTCCGAGCGAGGTGAGGATGGGAAACGGATGGATGCCCGGCCCTTCTGAGGAGATAAAGACCACTTCACTTCTCCCCCATTCCTGGAAAAAGGAAGTGTGAAACCAATGCTGAGCTTTACTTTTTTGGGTTCTTTGCATTCATTTGTAATTTGGAGTCCACTTAATTTCCAAATGGATGCAGGGCCTTGGCGCTGCAGTGACTGAGGGTGACATGAGGGTTGCTGTGCCCAGTCTCCTCTCCGCTCCTTGGGCTGGGGCCGAGAGTGAGGACCGTGGGGGCTGTGGTCTAGAGGCGGAGGTTAGGGCTGTGTGCTGGGGGCAGCGGGTAGGATCTGGCACTGCCCATCCTCCCCCAGGTCTCCGATGCCACCGGACAGATGAACCTGACCAAGGTGGCTGACTCCAGTCCCTTTGCCCTTGAGCTGCTGCTGTCTGATGACTGCTTCGTGCTGGACAACGGGCTCTGTGGCAAGATCTACATCTGGAAAGGTACATGTGGCTTCTCCATTCTACCTGAGGCCCCCGCTGCTGCTCAGACCTGGGCATGCTTCCCACTGCGGGGCTCAGCCTGCCTGATTGCTTTCCAAAAACAGCCTCAGGGAGCTGCTGAGCCTTTTCTCTTTGCTGTTCCCACCCCCTAAATTCCAGGAAAGGGTTCTGAAGTATCAGCAAGCCTTAGAATCACCAGAGGGCCTGTTAGAATGCATGGCTGGACACTACCATCCTCCCCCCAAAGAATTTGCATATCTCTCTGGTTCCCAGGCCTTGCTCCTGGTCCAGGATCACATTTTGGGGACTGGTGTCCTAGAGCACCCCTAGGCCTTCAGGGCTGCTGGGACCCTAGTCTTGCCATTCTGCCTTGGGGTATGACAGAAATTTTAGATAAATTAAATCTTACTTGGTGCCCTGGGTAATGAACTAGTAGAACTTGTTTTTTCCAAGAAATTGTATTGGCTGGAGATAGAGACACTGCTGTGTACAAGCTTATTCGCTTGGTTTAACTCCAAAAATGTTGAAACAAAGCTCTGAGTCTACGACTGACCCTGAGAACCTCTTTCTCCATGCTTCTCTTTTCTCAAGCATGTCTTACCTCCCTGACCAGATTATAAACTTCCCAAGAGCAGGAACAGTAACATCTTCAGTGTTGTGGTGAAATAGCATTTGCTCAATAAATATTTGTGGGGGCAACCAAAGCCAAGAGAAACCCTCAGCCCTAACCTGGTGAGGAAGATGGGGAGGGATTAGGCGGTCCCAGGGTAGCTGCTACTAGCCAGTAATACTCTGGGCTCAGGGAAGGGCCGGAGCAGCAAGGAGCTGCTCTCCTTTTTTTCTTTTCTTTCCTTTTTTGTTTTTTTTTAAAGATTTATTTATTTATTTATTTATTTGACAGACAGAGATCACAAGTAGGCAGAGAAGCAGGCAAAGAGAGAGGAAGGGAAGCAGGCTCCCGGCTGAGCAGAGAGCCCGATGTGGGGCTCGATCCCAGGACCCTGGGATCATGACCTGAGCCGAAGGCAGAGGCTTTATCCCACTGAGCCACCCAGGCGCCCCCTCTCCTTGTTTTCTATGAGCTGGGGCGGGGACGGTGGGAGACTGGGCACTGTTGCCACAAGGTACCTTTCCCATGGAACCAGTTCCAAGCTTAAGGGGCTCCCAGTTGCCCATGGAAGGGAATTTAACCCCAAGCAAAGAATCGAATCATTTTGGAAAGTGAAACTAGAGAAGAAAAACAAATAAACAAACAAAAACAAGAAAATTAGGAGCTAGCAAGAGAAGTATCTTGCTTTAAACTGGAACACATTTTACACTAATGGGATTGCCCACAGGAGGGAATGCATAACTGTATGGCCTTGCTTTTTATAAGCTCTGGCATCATGGGAGTGAGGTAATGATAAATCACACCCTTTTGTCCTATTTAGGTTTACACAAAAGGCTTGATACTTGTTGATACTCGTCAACAGTAGAGTTGACAGACTTGAGCGGTTAGGTGTCCTGGGTTGGGGCTCTCGTGCCACGGGGAACACTAACTCTGAGCATCTGTGGGGCCCTGGTCCGAGCAGAGGGTTTCAATTAGAGCAGGCAGAAAGAAGAGTTTCCATCCCATTTGGAGCTGCCGGTTTGGGAGAAGTCTCCAGGCCTGACTTCATACCGCCAGACTCCTCAGCATCTTAGCACCTCCTGGTCCATTTATTTGAGAAGCTGCCAGCTATCTATGGACTGTGACACCCCTTCACTTTCCTTGAGAAAATGGGATGTAGGCTAGAGAGGGTCCCTGCTCTTCTAGAAAATTCCCCTTCCGATTGATCCAGGGCGAAAAGCTAACGAGAAGGAGCGGCAGGCGGCTCTCCAAGTGGCCGAGGACTTCATCTCCCGCATGCAATATGCCCCCAACACTCAGGTGAGGAGACGCCTGGTGCCCCCCTCCCACTCCTGGGACTCTTCCTGTGGCCTCCTAACCCGCAGACCGGACAAGAAGGGCTGGAAATCCTCGGGCACAGTCAGGAACAGTCAGGCCTCCCTATGGGCCCCTCCAGGTTGAAAGCCCTTTTAATCCTTCAACATTTAAAAGTACATGGTGTTTTCTTTTCCTTTTTAAAAGATTTATTTATCTGAGAGTGAGCGAGCTCGTGCATGAGCAAGATGGGGGAGGGGCAGAGGGAGAGAGGGAAGGAGAGAAGCCGACTCTGCTCAGTGCGGGCTCTATCTCATGACCCTGAGATCATGACCTGAGCCCAAACCAAGAGTTGGATGCTCAGCAGACGGAGACACCCAGGTGCCCCCAAAGTACACAGAATTTTCTGAGGGGACATAGGGCAGCCCTCCTTTGGCAGCCCAGAGAGCCTGGTGTGGGCAGCTTATATGCCTCCTCTGGGCCCTGGTCCCCAGCTCATCCTGCCCGTTGCCCCAGCCTGGCGACTCCATGAGTCATTCCAAGGGGAGCTGATAAGGCTCAGAGATGACAGCTGCATCTCTTGAACTATGCACCCAAGTGCTTGATGCCATCTGTTTTCTCAGCTATGTCCCATCTCTTGGCTTATTTCCTGGCCAGGAGTATCCGTGGCCTGGGCGGCCATGTGGACTCAGGCCTGGCAGCTGGCACCCTCCTCCATGGCTCCACTCCGGCCTTGCCTGGTGGAACCTCATGGGCTAGACTTCTCCCCCGGTCTTCCTGCAGGTGGAGATTCTGCCCCAGGGCCGCGAGAGCCCCATCTTCAAGCAATTCTTCAAGGACTGGAAATGAGGGTGTGCGCCTCCCTGACCCCCACCTCCTCTGGCTGCCTGGTCAGTGCAGAAGTGGCCCCAAGGCTGTTCAATAAAGGAGATGAGTGCTTTCCTGACCCTCTGCCCTCACCCCCTGCCCTGAGCTAATCCTCACTCCCCTGCTTGCCACCAGGGTTTATCCAGGGCCTGGGGCAGAGGAGGGCCCAGTGACCCCCGTTGTCCCGCTCAGGGGCTGGGGCAGACTTTTGAGGCAACGGGGCCCAGAGCTCCAGACAGCTGGTGGGGACTTTGGGGAGCCCGGTGGAGAGGAGGCACAGCCCCGGGCCTGGGCGCTGCTTGCCGCTGGGGTTCAGTTCTGTCACACATCCCCAGCTGGGACTGTTCTGTTTGAGCTGCGATTTCCTCAGCTGCCCAAAGAAACCAGTGTGAGGCAGCACCTGAAGGACATGCTTGCTGACCAAGAGGACAACTTACCGCCACTGCACACAGGTCTGGCTTGTCACCGCGGGGGCACATCGCATCACATTAGGCCGATGGGAACAGGGCCACTGGAGGGCCAGGGAAACCCCAGGCTAGTGTGGAGAGTCATGGAGTCTGGTTTTCGTGTTACTCTGCTTCTGGGTCATCCTGGGCAAGCTGCTTTTCCTTATCTAGGCCATTCTTTCGTATCACGGGGTGGTGGCTGGAAAACCAGGCTAGAGAGCTGAATGGGAGAACTGAGTAGGCCAGAGTGCTCAATCCAGGGGCAGGAGCAAGGCTGGGTAAGTCTAAACTGGAGTTCAGGAGGCCAGGCCGAGCTGCAGCTGTCCTGACCCACTCCCAACCCTGGGCCCCAAGGGTTATGTGGCTTCTGAGCTCCGATCAGCTGGATTCTTCAATCCCCAGCAAATTCTAACCAAGTTCATCTTGATTTCGTGCAAAGCAGCACAGGGAAATCAGCTCAGCTCCTCTACGTATCCCCCCGTCTTCTCTCTGGGGAGCTGTGTGTGGGTCCACCCCACAGCCTATGGAGACAGCATGTGCCAGGGACGATTCGCAAAGGAGAGCAAGAAGGGGGGGCACCAGATCCATGGGCCCGACCTTCCTAGGGTTGTGAAGCATTTTACATCCCCTGTGGAAGGCCTAGATAGGCTCTTCCTAAGAAAAATGCACAGGTTAAGATGTTTACATCTACTTCCAAAGGGTTTCGGCCCCCCTCCCCCTTCCCCAAGAGAACCACAACTTAATCCCTGGACTGTGCTGTTGCTAATGTCCCAAGGTCTGAAGCTGAGCACTCTGGAGGCATTACATGGGGAGTGACTTAGTTGAAAAGGGCTCTTGCAGAGGCCACTGGCCTCCCCTCCAGCTAGAAGCCCGCGTGGACTGATCCCCAGCCATGCTGCAGGCTACTGGGTGTTCTCTGTCCGGTCTGCAGAGTTAGCCTTCTGGTCTGAGAGCAAGTGGAAGGAATCTGCAGGGGAAGAGCTACGGAACAGATACTCTGAAGTGGAGGCTGGGTCGTAGCCTTTCTGCGCCCCTGCCCCACCAAGCTCAAGATGCTGCCGGCCACCCGTGCAGGCCCACTAAGAACCCAGACTGAAGGAAGTAAAGGGGACAAAGGATTAGTTCAGGTTGGGCCAGGATGGCATGAGGCAAACTGCAACCCATTACCAGCCCCAGCCTTGAGGCATCCCGCTAACAACGGTGGGGAGTTCTCTGCTGTACCGGGGGGCTATGTGTCGTCTCACCTCAGCAATGCACCCCAGCTCCAGAGGGTTGGACTTGGAGAAGTATGCAGGGGTGAGACTGTGATCTTCCATGGGTCTACTTGAAGGGGTACAGAGGACAGGAGAGCGGTGTAGTGGGGTCTCCCCAGCTCAGGACACCCTGACCCGGAGCAATGGAGCAACAGAGCTACTAGCTTCCCCAGAAGCCAATGTAGGAAAAACACATGGGGCCTCACAGCAATCTTAACCAGAGCCAGGGCCACCCTGCCCCCTGGCTAGAGTGTGCAAGGAGTCTGGGTCTCTAAGTGCAGGACCGACACCACATGCCCTCAGTGGGAGCCTGGCCAGGGCAGAGCAGCCTTCTCTCCTGGAGCCCCCGGCTCTAACCAGGCCCTGGAACAGGACCACAGCAAGGTTCGAGGCTTGTCTTGGAGGAAAACACTTGGGGCCCCTGACCTAGAACAATTCTTTTATTCAAAAACTGCTGGTGTGTGAATCTCCTCCTTCTTTCAACCAGGCCAGAAAACGACCCCTGATGGGAAGTGTACACCTCCACGGGGTGGGGGGCGTGCAGCAGGGGGGTGCCCAGCTGATAGACAGCCGGAATAGGCAGATGGGCAGCAATGGAGACACCCACCAGAAAGCCGGTTCTGTGACATAAACTGAGGGATAGGGAGAGGGGAGGGTGGGATAAGTCCAGACCAAAAGCCCCCAGGGGCCTGGCTACCAGCTTGGGAGAAGATGGGAGAGAAGGCCTCTTGCCCTGGTTCACACTGCCCCGTTGGCTGCTACGATGGCTACCTTCTCCCTTCAAATTCTAGCTGCAGGGTCCCTGTCCTGTGGATACCCACAGCCTGAGAGCCCTGCTGCCCAGCGACTCAGAATTCTGGCCCCTCTGGTGGGAATATCTCTCAGTGGGATACGGGGAACATCCACGCAGGTCTTTCCCACTTCATGATCCATCCATTGTTCACCTGGAAACCAACTCTCAACTAACTCAGCTCCAATTACGGCAAATTCTTGCACTGGAGGCGGGTCTGTGGGGAGTGGGATGGGTCTAACTAACCTGCAAGTCTCACACGGGTGAGGGTCCTTGGCCTCCCCAACCAGGCCCAGCAAGGGTACGGCTAGCACAATGCACCACGCACCCTCCCAAGCCCCTCTGGCCCAGCCTCTAAGTGTCTCTGTCAGCCTTGGGCTGGTCAGATCAGCCACGTGCCTTTGGATGAATGTGGTGGCAGGTCACACACGCCTGTGAAGGTGAGATCCTTGGAGTGAGGGGCGTGTGGCCCATAGCACTTCGGCTCTCCCAACAACGAGGCCTGTCCCTTTGACACTCCAGCCAGGTAGATTTCCAGGGTCTTGAGCAGCCGCCTGGGGCTCTTCTTGGCCAACACCTCCAAGTCTGGAACAGAGGATTGGAGAACAAAAGGCTTGATGGGGTTCTGGACTGCACACCAGTCCAGGTCCAGCAGCTCTAGGCAGCGCCCTCACCCCAGACCCTGTGGGGAGAAGGGTGAAGGAGTGTTCTAAGATGGAGGGTCACCAGAGAGAGAGGATGATGGACCAGAAAAAGCCACAGCAATCACACCTTCTACCTTGACCAGGACAGTCTCAACTTGGAATCGTTAGTCCAACTGTTGGGCCCAGCTTTTGATTCAGAAACCATGACTACCCTCGGTTTGAGGCCAGAAAGGGAGGGCAGGTGGCAGAGAAAGGAGAGCTAGCAGGCTCCAGAGAGTGGGCTGATGGAGACTTTGAGAATCTGGAGCTCGAGAGGGGGGGGGGGGGCGGGGAGACGGGGGGGGAGGGAAGCACAGTCCAAACCAGTCTAGCCACTACCCTGGGGTCCGTGAACCTGGAGAGGGGGATGCTAGGGAGTTCAGGCCTCTCCAAGAGGAAAGAGCGCACCTTTGAGAACAAAGCCAGAGTCAGCAATGGTCTTCTGCTGGGTCCTCCAGACATGTGCAAGGCGGAGGAAGGTGGCGGCATAGAAGCTGTTCACCACGGGGATCACCTTCTGCTGCCGGTTACACTCCCTACGGCACAAGCGGGGTGGTGTGCTCAGCAGCCAACAGACAATGGCTGACATCTGGGTGCCTCGGCCAGCCACATTCCCCCAGTAAGCCATGCCCCCCAAACACACACACAGCCTTCACCCCCAGGGCAGGGTTGGGATACGGGCACGGGCTCCCCAAAGAGAGGGAGCAGGGAGAATGGCATGGGGATGGGAGGGAAGCAGGCTCTGCTGGGGTACTGTCCTCAGCCAGCCAGCAGCCAGGACTGAGCAGCGCGGACTCACCTGGAGAGGCACTCCTCCCTTAAGGCCTGGATTGCGATGCGGGTGATGTTCACGGACATCAGACAGAAGGGGAATTGCTGGAATGGAGTGGGCAAGGGTCAGCGGCAGCCCTGGCTCTTGCCTTCTGGAGCCGCCATCCACAGCCCAGCAAGGCCCGCTGCAAGCAGGGGCAGCCACGGCCTGGAGGCAACAGCTGACATTGCTGATGCCACACTTGATTTTCACAATAATCATCCCATTTCCCAGATGAGGAGGCTGGGACTCAGTGACCTGAAGTGATCTCCCTGAGGGGCTGCAACCAGGGTCCCAACTGAGGATAATTCACTCCTGGCAGGCATAACCGCCGTGCTAGCTCTCCAGCCTCTTTGCCATCCTGACCCATGGGCTCTCCTTGACCTTCATTCACCAGACCCACCGTGGTGCTGCCCAAGGACCACACCACCCCAGGGGGTCAGGGTGAACACAGGAGGGGTGGAGCTTGGTTATCTAACCGTTCAGGTTCCTACAGTCTCTTCTCCCCTTTTCAAGGCGTCTTGTTATTTGACTGCTCATAAGCACTTCATTCAAAAGTAGACGACACAGGCAGAAAGTTAGCCTGACTTGCTGACACACCCCATTTGTCAGTAACAGAGGCCTGAGAACTAACTGTGCAGGTCAGAGAGGGGGCAGCATGGGGTTTAGCAGGGCTGCTTCCCCAGGGGGGGGGCTCAGAATTCCCTGTGGGGTCCACTTTAATGCTTTATTTTTTGGAGGGGCACGGTCCTTTCTTTTCTATTTTTTTTAAGTAGGCTCCATGCCCTGTGTGGAGCCCAATGCAGGGCTTGAACTCATGACCCTGAGATCAAGACCTGAGCTAGACCAAGGGTCAGATGCTAACCCCACCAAGCCACTCAGGTGTCCCATCCTTCCCATTCTTTAATAACAAAAAGCTAAGAAAATGAAAAGGGGCTTTTCCCAGGACATTTCCATACATTACATGTTAGTTTCCACTGTTGCACATACTCAAGGACACCCACTGAGAGGGCCTCACAGATCAGTGCACTCATTAGTTTAGAACAAGAGCCAAAGTCTACCCCATCTGCTTCCCCTGAGAAGAAAAAGCCATTACATTATGATGCAAAACTGTTCTGTCCACTATGATAGCAAGTAGCCACCCACACAGAACTATTTAAGTTTATATTTTTTTAAAAGATTTTATATATTTATTTGAGAGACAGAGATCACAACTAGGCAGAGAAGAAGGCAGAGAGAGAAGAGGAAGCAGGCTCCCTGCTGAGCAGAGAGCCTGAAGTGGGGCTCGATCCCAGGACCCTGGGATCATGACCTGAGCCGAAAGCAGAGGCTTTAACCCACTAAGCCACCCCGGCGCCCCTACGTTTATTATCTTTTTCAGAGATCTTATTTATTTATTTGACAGAGAAAGAGAGAGAGAGACAGTGAGAGAGGGAACACAAGTAGGGGAGTGGAAGAGAGAGAAGCAGGATTCCCGCTGAGCAGGGAGCCCAGTGAGGGGCTCGATCCCAGGACCCTGGGATCATGGCCTGATAAAATTAAATTTAATTAATTTAACTTTTTAAATTAATTAAAAAATTAAACAACATTGGGGTACCTGGGTGGCTCAGTCGGTGAAGTGTCTGCCTTTGGCTCAGGCTCAGGCTCCCTGTTTAGTGGGGAGTCTGCTTCTCCCTCTCCCCTGCCCCTCTCCACACCACTCTGCTTGTGCTCTCTCTTTCAAATAATAAACAATATCTCCTTAAAAAATTTAAACAAACTTAAACATTCAGCTCCTTAGCTGAAAAAAACTCAAGTTTTCAGTCCTATTAGCCCTATTTCAAGTGCTCCATAGCCATAGGCGCTCAGTAGCTTCTGTATCAAACAGTGCTGATATATGACATTCCTTTCATTGCAGAAAGTTCTGTCTGACAGCATTAAACTGTCGAGGGCCTTCTGGATCTACAAAGAATTTTCTTGGGGTCTTCTGTGACATCTGGGTTCCAGATCTTGGCCTGGCCACCTACTGGCTTTGCGTCCTTAGGAAGGCCACCTGGACTCTGTGAGACTTAGCTTTCCCATGTCTTAAAAACCGAAAAGGAAGTATCTTTGAGTACCATGCAGGAAGACCTGCTTGCAGGGGTGGTCCCTGGCTGGCATCTGGGAACCTGGATTTGGGAAGGGTTCCCACCATTCCCTCAGGATGACTCATGTGCCTAAGCTGTTGGTGCAAACAATGCAGTTTATGAATATCTGCTTTTTCTCTGTGATTCCAGCATTTGCGTGTGTGCCACACAGATGGCGACAGCACAAGTGCCCCCATAAAAACCTTGGGGACTGAGTCTCTCCATAGTGAGCTCCCTGGCTAACAACATTTTCCGTGTCACACAATTCAATGCTGGAGGAATTAAGTGTGTCCCGTGTGACTCCACCAGGAGAGGACTCTGGGAAGGAAGCCCGCCGGACTTCCTATAGCTTTGTCCCATGCACTCCTTCCCTCTGCTGGTTTTGCTTTTGCTGGACTAGATGAGAGCTGTGCGTACAACTACAGACCAAGTCCCGTGAGTCCTCCCAGCACATCCTCGACCCTGAGGGTGGTCCTGGGGATCCTGTCACGTGTGCCATGCTGGATGGAGTCAAGTCACTAACTAATTAACTCCCTGAGATAGGTTTTATTACCTACAATTCAGTTTCTACCATCTATCCCAGGACCTACTCCCAGAGTTACTGCCGGATGTAATCTAGATCACATATGCAAAACACTAAGCACAGTGCTGGTCCGAGGAGGTGCTAACAACGGTTCATGATCATCATCCTTGCCTCAACGTGAGCGGCTGAGGTCAGCGGCAACACATTTATGCCTTCACGAACCACCTATCTCCCACATCCTTGTATAAGATTGCCCCCTCCCTTGCCTTTTCTCAGTCTAAAAATTAATAAGGGAACAAGAATATGGCAGCAACATAATTAACAGAGGATCTAAACCTTGCGTTCACTCACTCTCAGGAACATTCTAACCAAGCCCACTTATTAAAAAGCAGGGAAAAACTGGGATTCAGATCTGTCTCCTTTTCTCCAGCAGTTCCGTTGGCTCTGGAAAGTGTTGCCTGCAGCCGAAATACCACAAGGAGGCTGAGTTTAGGGAAGTGACTGAGGGACAGCAGGGGACACCAGACCTGGACCATTTTGAGTTTCCATTTAAGATTTCATTTCTCCTCATCCCTCACACTGGGGCTTAACCACCTTGGAATCCTGAAGTGAGGAAGACCAGGTCATCTTTTATGGGGGCTGCTGATACGGCCCTGCCCCTGGAGATTCAACCCAGTAGTTCTGGGGAGGGGCCTGGGACTCTCAAGTGGGTTGCTGGCTGACCACAGCTGCCCTAAGGAGCCTGCTGCTAGGCCTGCTGTCAGGAGGCAGGTCCCAGGCCCAGCTTTACCCCTTACTATCTTTACCTCTCTGACCCTCATATTCCTTTGCTGGAAAACAGTTTGCAAGGATCACTGCTGCCCTACCTCTTCCTCGGCCAGTCATGTTGGCGGAATGAAACGATGGGTGGAAACTGCACAGAAGGCTAGGGGAGTGTGTGTGTGACTAAGCGCGATTATAAGCCGCTTCCTCGCCTGCCCTGAGCAAGCAGCTCCATGTGCCCTGTGTCTCTGTGTTGCAACCGCTCCACTTCTCAGCGTGGGCTAAGCACAACCACCCTGCCGGGATTCCATAGAAGCCTGCCCCCCTGCTGCCCAGCACTTGTATTTTTGGTCAGTTCCCTTCTAGCAGGATGTACCACAGGTACCTTGAACTTGAGTTCTTCCCTTAGGAGAGAACAGGACTGGTTATGGGCAGGGCTGTGTCCCCAACTGCTCCTCAGATCTCACCATGCCTCCTGGAAAATGGTGTTTTCAAGATTCATCTGGGCTTGAGGTCAAGTTTTACTTTAAAACCTCGGAATTGCTTATAGTTCAAGGAATTATACAATAAATCTGGAAGGGACCTTGGAATTTTTTAGGCCAGACTAAGGCCCAGGGAGGTGAAGTGACTTGTCACAAATCATAGCTCCATAATAATACCACAGATAGAACAAGCGTCTAGCTTCCTAATGTCTGCACCAGCCCTCTTGTTTTAGTAGGTTAAGCTGCAATTCCATCTTATTGTC
>ML105560.1:40145-98287 GCA_003697995.1 Taxidea taxus jeffersonii | reverse complement strand
GAGAAAGGAATCCATCTCTTTATTTTTTTAACATGAGCCCAACAACTTGCTGGCTGACTACAAAGTGAAGGTCGCACAGTGCGGGCATTGTGTGTCACATTACATGCTTCCTTGCTTCCTTTCCTTTCCTTCGTATCCTCTGCCTTGGCCTTCCAGCCTCTAACCAAAGTATTACCATCTTGATTCTCACCAAGGCTCGACCTTCTAGAGGTCCCAGGCCAAGATGGGGTGCTATTGATGGGAATGATGTGAGTGGTTTTAGAGATCTCTGGGGATTTGCAGACTATCAAATGGAGAGTTTGGCATTTTCCTCATTAGTTTCTTTTCCACCGAGGGTTGTGAGCACCTGAGCACAAGCATTAGTGTTTTTTCATCTTTGAATTCTCCGTCCCTAGTAGAGTTCTGGCACTCTGCAAATGCTGATTTAAACCAAAGGATTTAAACTAAAGGACTGATCTAAGAGTCATTTATGCACAGTCTGCTTGAAGAAAACTTTATACTTAAACTGCAAATTGATCAGTAAAGTTAGTCAAAGAGAGATTACTTGAATCATAAAACAGCATCTTCAGGGAATTCCATAAGACAAGGAAAACCTCTCCTAAAATTCAGTTTGTCAGAAAATTGGTGTATACAAACATATCTAGGGTTGTGTTTGTGTCTGAAAGAAGCCAACCCGCAGATAGGCCCGCTAGTGCCCTTTATAATCAAAGACTGCTTGTGACAGTATTGAAATGTTCTCTGACATGTGGACTCTTCTGGACATATGACAGAATATCTAAACAGATTAGGAAGATATTCACATACCTATGCACGGATAAAACCTTTTAAAAATGACCTGCCCTCTGTAACACATGGCTTAATAACAAATATTCATGTTGCCATCCTCTCGTATGAAGTGCTTCTGATTTACCTCATTTCTGTCCTTTCAACGCGTCACCATTTAAGTGAGGATCCAGAGGACCCTACGCAGAGGCAGAGGGAGGCTGAGCGTTGAGTCCCCACGAGGCGGAGGGCTGTCTGTCTGTCTCCAAAGTGGGACAAGCTCGGCGCTGGCACCAGCTCATCTGCTTCCAAAGATGGCCCTTCAAGTTTCGAACTGTAAGTCGACCACAACTCAGTGCCCTCCGTTCCACACCGATGTCCTATCGACCTCCCAATCAGCTCGTTGCGCAGATCAAAAGGGGCCAAGTGGGCAAAAGTGCTTTAAATGTGGACATTATTATTATTACTCAGGAAGAACACTTAGCTCATTGCTTAGTAACGGTGAGGCAAACAGTGTCACTAAATGAGACAATATAGTGGTCTTAAGAGGCTCTAATTCAGTTTCTCCTCTTTGTTCAAGCCCACGATCACATTCTAACGCTTCACGGACAGCCTGAAACGGGCCCTGTGGAGGCTGATAAGGAAAATTAGAACAAGGAGCTATTTGCTCCCTCATTTTAATAACTGAGTCAAGGAGCAGGCACTTCAATACAGAAAAGAAGGAACACTTTCTCTTACTTAGTCCTCAGAAAGGGAATGACTCCGTTACAGAGCAGGCCTTCCGTCATAAAGGATGGGCTAGAGCTCCAGCGGAGTTTTCCCTGCCTTTGAAGGAGGAAGACAGATCACTATCAACACAAAGTGCCTTACGTGTGTCAAATCAGACTTAGATTCTGTCACCATTCGAAGAAGATGGTCATTGTCACAGACTTTTTTTTTTTTTTAAGTCATTGGGGATAAATGGGTCCTCAGTTATAGATAAGTGCTGGGCATCAATGCCTTTCAACAGCATTAACCTTTATTTGTATATTGAGAAGGAAGAGAAGTTTTCCTTGATCCTCTTAGGGTATCTGGCTGGGTCTGAAAATTAAACCGATAAAGATTAATAGGAGAAAAACCTACAAATTTATAGAAGTTCTATGTGATGTGGGAGCCTTCGTGAAGGAAATGAAGACTGGAAGACACGGACTTGAATATTTTATACTGGGTTTGATGAAGAGTGGGCAGTCATGTCACTGCCAACACAAGAGGTCAGAGTATGAGATCAGGAAGTTAAGTGGCGGCAACTGAGCAAGTCCCGTTGCTTGGACTCTTCTTGGTGGCTCTTAGCCTTTGGAGATAAGCATCTTTCTTTCTTTCGGATTCAGGAGCTGACGCCTCCCCCGTGAGGATTTTATGACATCTGTTAGAGGAGAAGGTGGTGGGGGGAGGTCTGCGGGAGGTCAAAGTGACCTCCTTGCTTCTGCTGTTTTCTCAAACTCCTTTGGTTTAAAATATTCAATGTGCCAACGTGCCATATTTTGGAGTAATGTGTCCCGAATCTCATCAATATACACTTACTTGTTTTCATCATAATTCCTAGAGATAGATATAAATCTTTAACTGAAGGTTAGTCAGGGAGAATGCAAAATCTGTTCCTTATTTAGACAACTTAAGAGAAACTCATGGCCTATGTCAATATGTGCACAGGAGAGTGTGTGTACTTAAAGGCAGGTACGTTCCTCTGTTAATGCTGAATCTTGGTGACTGACGGCCTGAGAAGTTTGAAATAAAAAACAAAGTGCTCCTAAGTGGGCTTTTGAGACCAATGTAAATGTCTACCATACCGTGCCTGGAATATAACAGATACCCTGGAATTGCTTGTGGAAAAAAGGAATGGCATCTATATTCTATAAAGACAAGTAAAAAAGGTTTGTGGTAATACACAGCTCCCAAGCTTACAATGGTCTCTTTCAGATGTTTTGCCCGGGGAGGCCATTGCTGTTCTTTTGTTTCAGTGTTTTTAGTGACGGCACTTCCTCCTTTTCCATTTAGCCTCGAATTATAAGCTAATACAGAATCCTAAAGTCCAAGGGGTCAGTGCTGGAAAACCTTGGGAGCACCGGGTTATAATGTATGCCAAGGATTCTTTTCGCGTCCGTGTAGAGTGAAGGTGAGCACATGTGACATGAGCTCCAGTGGCCAAAGCTCAGGGCAGTTGTGGTGCCTCGAAATACGCCAGGCTTTCATTTGGTTCCTGTCTGATCCTTTCTTGGCTGTGTACTTTGGGGCAAGTTATGTAAGCTCTCTGCGTCCACTGAAAAATTTGCTAATAGTTAACACCTTTTTTATAAGGTTGTTGTGAAAATGTAGACAGGTAATGTATATAGAGAAACTCTGTTTTTTGTTTAATACCAAGTGGTCAGTCTTATCCAGTGTTTCAAGCTGAGGTTAATGTATAGCTGCTTTTGTGCCAACAAGTAACTATTTTTAAAGGATTGTCCATTCCCTGCCTATTCATCGAGAGTGATTCTAGCATAGTGTCCTTTGCTGACAAGGATGGAATTGTTTTTAGAAGGATAGCAGGGTAATAGCAGGCACTATAAGTTTTAAACATCACACTGGTAAAGAGTCAAATCGGGACTTGTCCTCTAAATTCTTTGGGCATTTTGAACTTAAAATTAATTTCTTGGGGCATATTGAAGAGCCTGATTTTTATCAATCAACTTTCCAGAATCCTTATGCTGCTCTTTCATTGTGTATTAAAATGTATTTTCCTTTTTTTTTTTTGTCAAAGAAAGTTACTATAGCTAATTCTAGAAGTAGAGATGTGAGTAGGAAAAAATTAAAATGTCCCAGTCCAGAGATATTGGACTATACTTTTCCATGATTTCTCTTTTTAGCTCTAAATATATTGACGAAATGTCATTAAAATATACCTATTATTTCATGACATTTTTCATCAACAACATAATGACTCTATTTCCATTGATAAATGCTACCGTGAGCTGTCACCGATCTATGTCAAAAATGATCTTTGAATGGTTCAACACTATTCCGTAAGCTTCAGTGTAGTCCTCAGGACTATTAGGACTACTGTTACTATTAACCCCATTTTATGGATGAAGAAACTAAGGGATGAGAGACTAACCCACCTCCCGTAGGTCGTTTAGCTAGTATTTGGCAGAGCCAGGATTTGAACCCAACTGTTGCCCTCCTGAATTCTTTTACTAAATTCTTTTCTCTCTAATCCTTCAAAATGATCTCAACTTTATTCTTTCCCTTCAGACCACCAGCACTTCAGTGCTTTTCCACCCGTTTGGTGATAGCTTACCCATGTTTCCCTTCAAGGGAAGGAGACTGTGCCACCCAACATGGGCCACTTTGGCATGTGGACTATGCCATTAGGCAATCAAGGCCAAGTAGACTCAGGAAAAGGTTTTACCTCTTTCTTTCTTTTTTTTCTTTTTTTTAAATTTTATTTGTCAGAGAGAGTGAGCACAGGCAGACAGAGTGGCAGGCAGAGGCAGAGGGAGAAGCAGGCTCCCTGCTGAGCAAGGAGCCCGATGCGGGACCCGATCCCAGGACGCTGGGATCATGACCTGAGCCGAAGGCAGCTGCTTAACCAACTGAGCCACCCAGGTGTCCTGGTTTTACCTCTTTCTTAACTGACTCAAAGAATCTAGATATGGGGCCGAGCCCAGAAAGACAGCTATTATCAGAAATAACTTTTCATCCGAAGAAAGTTTTATCAGGATGGTAGGGCAATCACCAGATCACCAAATATTTGCTCTTCTTATCTGGCTGTGAATTGCCCTCCACTTTGAAGGTCAGGCCTCTGTCCCCATTCCTTAGCTCAGGATGGCAGACATGCCTCAATTGCTCGACTGGATTTGGGTCGCATATTTTTATGGCATCCTGTACATACAAAATTAAATTTGTTTTTCTCCTGTGAATCTGTTCTATGCCAAAGAACCAAGAAGGGAGGGAGGGAAAATTTTTCTGTGTGCACCCTTTAGCTGCTCTAATGTGGGTCTCCAGGGACAGGTATCAGCTTCAAGAATTTCCATGTCTTTGAGTTCAGATACTTGTCTCAGTCTAAGCTAAGTTACTAATTCTCATTTTCTGTCCTAAGTGGCCTTTCTCCAGCATGACTGGAGAGGAAATATCTACTTCATTTAAGAAGACTCTTCCCACACACAGGGGTGTGAAAATTACAGTAGGAAAATTATATTAGAACATATTATCAAACATCAGCAAATCTGGGGTTATTTAATCCTAATTAACACTGCATAGAGGACATCAAAAGTCCAGCTTAGTTTTATGTTCTGGGTTTTTTTTTTCTTGCATTAAAGCTTATTTCTACATGTGCTTTGTGCAGTCCTGTGGTTCTCACCTTATATCACTTAGAAGCGACTGTTCAACACACATCCTTTCAAGATCTGGTAGCAATTTGCAGCACATGAGTTACACATACAGAGATAAGACGTTTCCTTCATTTTCTTTCTTCCTTTTGTAAACACAGTCAAGAGATAGAAACAGCTGCAGTTTGACCATTAACAATAACAACAAAATTTACTTTGAAGTAAAAAAAAAAATCTGAATTCAGGAGATGTCATAGTGTCACAGCTTTCTTCGATGCTATTCAGTGGATCTTTTCCTTAAACTTATGTAACTAAAGATCATAGTCAACATTTCTTAAAAAGAAATATATCCCAAAGCTAAAAGGAATTCTTAATCCTAGGTAGATAAAACGTTGTTGTATCTTGAAAAGTTCATTTTCCCAAGAGCATTTGGGTGGCTCAGTTGGTTGAATGTCTGACTCTTGGTTTTGGTTCAAGTCATGATCTCAGGGTCCTGGGACTGAGACTCACATTGGGCTCCAGCCCCACATCTGGGTCTCCACTCTGTGTGGAGTCTGCTTGGGATTCTCTCTCTTCCTCTGCCCCTCTCCCTCCTCATGTTCTCTCTCTCTCTCTTTCTAAAGTAAATAAACTCTTTAAAAAAGTTCACATTCCTAGGTTATATTATCAAGGTATTTTTTTTAAAGATTTTATTTATTTATTTGACACAGAGAGAGATCACAAGTAGGCAGAGAGGCAGGCAGAGAGAGGGGGTGGGGAAGCATGCTCCCCGATGAGCAGAGAGCCTGATGCGGGACTTGATCCCAGGACCCTGAGATCATGACCTGAGCTGAAGGCAGAGGCTTAACCCTCTGAGCCACCCAGGCGTCCCTATCAAGGTATTAAAGAAAAAAAAATAACCCAACAATAGCAAAACAAAAACAAATCCCTCCCAAAGAACAATAAAATAGCAAACCCTTCCATTTCACAAGTAAACTTAGATATAATTAAAAATACTTTTAACATTTTTAGTGATTGTATAATTTTGTGTTGTATAGATGAGCCACATTTATCAAACCATTTATCTATTATACATTTAGATTACTTGAATTCTCCATTATTTTAACACAGTATATAGTATGTAATCTCAAAATATTACATAGGCAAGCACACAGTGATTATCTTCACATGGCAGGTTTGGGTAATTTTTATTTTTATTTGTTTAGTTTTATGGGTGAATTCTATAAAACATCTAAGGAAGAAATAATAATAATTCTACACAAACTTATGCAGAAAATTGAAAAAGAGATAGTACTTTCCAATTCATTCTGTAAAGTTGTCATAATAGATACCATAAGACAAGGACATTACAAGAAAACTATAGACTAATATCTTTCACTAACATAGATAGAAAAACTCTAAAGAAAAGCAGATTAAGTCAAAAAATATAATGTAAGTGTATTTATGATCAAGTGTGTTTATCCCAGGAATGCAAGGTTGATTTAACATTCTAAATCAATCAATTAAATTACCATATTTACAAACTTGAAAAGAAAATCAATATGATCATCTCAATAGATGCAAGAAAACTATTTGATAAAATGTAATATTTACTGCTAATAAAAATACACAGCAAAACAGGAATAAATGGTAATTCCTTAACCTGGTAAAGGGCATCTACAAAAACCCTACACCTAACATCAAACGTAACGGTGAATGCTTTTCCCTATGATTAGAAATAAGACAAGGATTTCTGCTGTCATCCTTTCTATTCAACCTTATAGTAGAGGTTCTAGCCAGTGCAAAAAAAAAACCAGGGAGGAAACATCCCGAATGGCCAAGAACTAAAACTCTATTGTAAGATGACATTTTTGGGGAGAGCTAAGATGGCAGCGTAATAGGAGGAACCTAGGCTCGCCTCATCCCACAAACACAGCTAGATAACTATCAAATCATTCTGAATACCAAGAACCTGACTCAAGACTGATAGAGCAAACTGCGCAGCTAGAGGGAGAGAAGAGGTCACATAGAGGAAGTACAGAGACAGGGTTTGGGGGAGGAAAAAACCTTTTTTTTTGGGTGGGTGTTGCAAAAGGGAGGGAGCCTGGGAGGCAGAGAAAGGAGAGAGAGAATGAGATTGGAGGACAAGGAGGACACTTCCCCAAAGCCCTTGGCTGGGAAAACAAGAGGGCCCGATTTTTGTGAGTTTTTGCAAAGTTAGCTGTGACTTTCTGGATTCACTTGTGTCTCCAGATTTTAGGAGAGAAGTTTTCCTGCAATCTCAGTTCTCTGATGGGTCCAAGAAAAGTCATTGAGTTTTAGCGTATTTAAATTTCTCCTTGTTCTAAGGATTAGAGTGACAAGTTCTAAGCTCTTCACGTGTTGGAACTGAAATAGGAAAATCCCCTTTTCCAGTTTTAAACAATTTTCTTTAGCTTTTCTATGCATCAAGCTGGATCACAGGAGATGATAAATAATTTCTGGCCCTTCTCCTACCTTTACAAAATGGAAACACTTTTCCTTCTTTCCGAGACCATGAAAGCAGTGGAAGAGAGACAGTTGCTAGAGAGAGACCTGTGGGGTCATGGAGTACAGAGGAGGGCTCTAGTCTGCTGTGGAGGGATAGGGCAAGAAAGGGGAAGGGCAGGCAAGGATTCAGGAAAGAGAGGGCACCTAAGTTGGGTCTTTGGGAGTTAACATGATGAAGGAGAGATGAGAGAGGAAGGGCAGGCAGGGTGTAGGGAAAAGCAAAGGCAACAGCATAAAGATGGAAGGGAAAATGTCTTCAACATTATTGCTTAGTATTTGGGAGTGCTTTGCCAGTTTTAGGCAATTTGCTCCTATTGTTTTTGTGCTACTAAACTCAGAACGCTGTGCACCGTGAAGGGAGTGTTTGTGGACTGCTTCTGCAACCCCCCCCCCCCCCCCCCTTTCAAGTTACCTTTCACCAGATACGGTCGATAGAATCAGTAGCTCTATTTTCTATTGAGTTGTAAGGGAAAATGTGATACATTCATTTCAATTATAATTTGTTTCTAATGTCTTAATTTATGAGACTATAAAGCAAGAGGGAAATCCTTAATTTTCGTGTGTTTTGAGAATTTGTTTTGTGAGAAATGCTTTAAACTCATTAATGAGGCTAATAACAGAACCGCGCAAGTTGCAAGGTGTTCAATTAGCCACAGTTGCCCCCTGGGAACGTTCCCTGGACTTCAGCGATCCACCCAAGGTTTCTGAGAACCTACGGCAGAGCTTCAAGCCCAACACAGGAGACAACTGCCTAATTAGAACAATGGCCTGGGAGTTGGTGGCCTTGAGCTGTATTTTCACTCTAGTAAGTTTTTCTGTCTGACCTTGGGCAAATTGCATAATCTTTTGGGGGTTTTCTTATCTTTCAAATGCTGATAATACTTGCTTGATTTTAGGCCTTTTAAGGTCTTGGATGAAAGCTGTTTTATAAGCTTGTTGTATTATCAGGAAATGCCAGATTTAGAAGTTGTTATTAACTGTGGTAGGCGTGTGAACACTCATCTGCCCCCCTTCCAAGATTAAAAAAAAAAACAAAACACAACAAAAACCTCACCATGGAGTTCAACTGCTGGGTTGCCATGGGCACAGCACTCTTTTCATGGCATTGTAGAGCAGTTAACAGTCCGTAGTGACTAGTGGGTAGAAGTTGTGCTTTCTCTGTTCTTTTCAGGTCAACATTATTTATTTATTGACTGCAGGCCTCATTATACTCCACTGGGTGGCTTTGCAAGTGTCACCACAATGAACATCTGACATTGGTTCTTGTTACACAAAGGAAATGGCCTGACCAAAATGGGAATCCCACAAGATAAATTATGAACATGCTCTAAAAAACAACACTAAAATTATAGAAGGGAGAAAATAATCAGTCTCCAGTGGATAGCTCCCAGCAGATATATGGTGCTCCCCTGAACATAAGCAGGCACCCGCTTATCATGATTTCTATAACGTTTAGCCAGACTGGTAAATATTTATGCTAGTAGAAACAACATTCTCTTTTTTTCATCTCATTTACATTCTGTGAAAGTGTGGTGCCTTTTTTTTTTTCATGATCTTATTTGCTGATGTTTTAAAAAAACAAAACAAAGACAAAATTATTACAAATTATGCTACCAAGTCCTTTGAGGCACATGTTTCCAAAACATAGTAAGTTATTTGCTTCTGAACTCTTGCCTCTCCTTTTCCTTCTTAAGCTGTTTGCTTTTTTACACGGAGCTACAAAATATGTTAAGTGCAAGGCAAGATGACTTGCTGGCAAGCCATCAGAAGCCCTGCTCTGAACCGCTTCTCTCCCTGGGAATGCGCTGATGCGCTGAGGAGTGTCTTCCTTCCATGGTCAAGGACTCAGATACCACCAAATTTCCTCAATCACACAAATGTAAACAGTCCTGGCAAAGTTACATTTTATATTGATTTATTCCTTTAAATAGTAAACAACGTCAAGTACCCAATTTATGTTGGGATACACCATAGGCACCGAGAAACTGCAGATTGATAAAACTCAGCTCATAATTTCCAGAGACTGTAACTATAGCAGAAGAAACAAACACCCAAACGATGAAATTTGGTTTCTAGGTCTCAACCAATCTATTGGCCATATATGACGAACTCAAATTCCTCTTGTTTATAGCTCTATCTGATAACACAGAACCTAGTCTTTTTAATACCCACACGCCTTCCACTATTTATGGGGATTCTTTGAAGTGATTCACATCTCTTCAGGAATGATCCTCATATCTTCTTGAGTCATTCATTTCTTCCCTGGCCGCTGCTGCTGGTATCCCATGATACAGTATCCTGGGTATCTACCGATAGGAAGTTGTCTGGGATTAACTCCAGAACCACGGTTCTGGAAACTAGGCAACTGGTGGTAGCACGAATCAAAAAGGGGGAAGTGAGAGGAAGAACAGAATCTGGGGGAAGTTGAAAAGTGCATATTGTCTGTTGTGAATTAAAGGTGTCAGACACTAAATGGAGATGACAAACGGGGCTCGATCCCAGGACCTGGGATCATGTCCTGAGCCGAAGGCAGAGGCTTTAACCCACCGAGCCACCCAGGCGCCCCAAGAAAAGATATCTTAAAGTAAGGGGTTGAGGGGAGCAATAGAGAGGGAAAGGGCACCCACTTAGGAGACTGGTTGGCCAAAGACAGACTCCAATGGCTTTGCCAATGACCGCCCCTTCCATATAGGGGAGAAAAGTTTGAAAACTGGAAGCTGGAGCAACTAGTTCCCTTGAAAAGATTCTGTGGTGCCCAGTGTCATGCTCCAGATTGCTTCGTCCTCCTGAAACTGAGCCAAGCCAAGCCAAACCAAAAGGACTTTTGTGTAGGTATGTGTGGGAATAATAATATTCAGTCCATTGCAACTACAAAAACTATTTACCTATGCGTTCCTTCGTCTTCCATCTCCTGTGTCACCTCTTGGAGTAACCAACATATTAATTTTTGTGATGATCTTTTTTCTTGCTTAATAAAACCCCTTGTATATCTATAGACCTAAATGGTATCTTTTCCTTTGCCTATTTTTGAACTTTACAAAAGGGCATGCAGCAAACTATATGGTGTCTCCCCCAACTTTCTTTTTCCACTTGCCATTATATTGTTAAAACTCATGTATCATGTTGCCTGTAGCAATATATTTTACCCCTGTGCAAGTACCCCATGATTTTTTTATCTATTGTATCTGTCATGGGGGATTTGGGTTGCACAGACATTTTTATTATCATGAACTGTTGCTGCTATGATCATCTTGTGCATGTGCCAAAGTATCTCTTGAGGAGTGCCAGGATAAGCAGATGATGCTGTAATAGCAAATTAACCCCTAGACATAGACGGGTTAACGCAACGAAGGTTGATTTTTTGGTTGGGGAGTCTCAGGAACCCAGGCCAACAGAGGCTACATTAATATGCATCCTTAGATGCACCTTCAAGAATGTGAGACCTCCTTGGCCTCTTCGGAAAAGAGGGACACGGCAGAACGCCACCGGGCCTTTCAGTGCCTTACCTCACAAATGGCAGATGACTTCTAGCCACACTTCCTTTACCTAAAGGAGCCATATGGCCAACCTAATGCAAGAGAGGGAGTGTGAGAACTTCAGGGGAGCAGATAGAATGTGATCACTGTCTCTGTCACTTAGGAATGAAGTTCCTGGGTTGTAGGCTTTAAGAACATTCAGTTTTTCGAGACAATGCCAAATTGTTTCCCAGGCTGTAGGTGAAAATTTTTACGTTCAATAGCCGTGTAGAAGAGATGTAATTTATTCTTTTAAAAACATCTAACAAATATTTTCTCCCCAAAGTCCTTTCCTTGAGGCATTTTTTGTGCCTTATCTTTATACTTCTAAGTAATGTGAAGAGAGACATTCTTTTCTTTTTTTTTTGTAAGGTTTAAAAAAAATTTTTTTTTGACAGAGACACAGTGAGAGAGAGAATATAAGCAGGGGGAGTGGGAGAGGGAGAAGCAAGCTTCCTGCTGAGCAGGGAGCCTGACGAGGGCCTCCATCCCAGGACCCTGGGATCATGACCTGAGCCGAAGGCAGAGGCTTAACCCACTGAGCCACCCAGGTGCCCTGCATAGAGATATTCTTATGCCTGTTTTCCAGGTAGAATAAGTAATGGGTTAAACAAGCCATGTAGCAAATTTCTGTTGTTTTTCTTTGTCTATTCCATTCTTCCTTTGTTTCTGGTAATAGCAGCTGATCTTTCATTTCTTGGTCCATGTTTCCCCACTGCATGTGGTTATGATCCTATCACCATGTTTTGATCCCTTCCCCTTTCTCTTTCTTACCATGGCAAAGGGTATAAGACAGGACCTGCATAGTTCAGACTGTTTGATCCCTTTGCTACAGGGATTGGTTGAGGGGTGGGCCTGTGACCTAAATGAAATAATTAGAGACTAACGTCAAATTTTGCTCATGGATGAGCAGAGAGAGACATTCTCTTTAGTGAGACTGAGAGTTGTAAGGCCCATGTATACCTAGCACCGCCATTGGCTGTCGGCCGTAGCCACCTTGAACACACTGTCTGCAGAATAAGGCCAAAGCAGACAGTAAAGAGAGGCCAAGTTAAGGAGACAGAGAGAGACACAGAACCTTAATAACATAATTCGATCTTGGTTTCGCTGTGTCTGAAGACCAATCTCTGGACTTTTCAGTTATATGAGTTAAAAACATTCCCTATTTTATTTAAGTTCATTTCAGATGGATGTCTGGGGGTCCTAATCACCTAGTTAGTGTCAGCGATAAGATCAGAGTCTAGGTCTTCAGTCTTTTGGTTGGACTGTCTTCTCACAAATCTTACTGTGACTCTTGGCTCTGCTTTGCTGGGCTAAATATTACCAGTTTCACTTTTCACATTGATTTCTGGAGGTAGAGACCTAAGAAAATTTCGGTGCAAGAGGAGGCTTTAAGATTTTGAGGAACCATTTGGAAGGGTGCATCATGAGTAATGTGTCACAGCACAAATTAATATATTAGACAATTTTGTCATTGTTCCCAAGTCTTGAAATTGATTTTTGAGTTTCTTGGTCCATGGCTCTATAAAAAGTTACACATCCATCACCTTACACAGGATGGTGAGATTTTATCTTTGTACTTACCTCAAAGTGACAAATAGTTAATTAGACACATAAAACATTCTCTAACATAGACAGTTTTGAACTTGAAGTTTTGCTGCTGACAGAGAGAGGAATTCCAGAGAGTACAGGGGTCTGAACACAAAATAAATCCAAAACTCTCTCCAATGTCTCGATAACTGCCAAGTCAGCTCTGAGGCTAATTAATCAAAACAAATTTACAATTAAGCCCACAAAGAAGCACTAATTGCTATGCTTGGCAGGGGGAAAATGTGCTGAAAAGGGAAACCTGAAAGTGAGAATGGAAGAGTGGTCTTGTCATTGTCCTTTCAAGGGCATTGCTTCAGAGCAGCTGCATAGGGACACTGGACCTTCTTGTTTAGACAAGGATGTCTCAGCAGTGTGAGGGTGGGAGACACTCGGCCCTGCCTCCTGGGTGAATGCAGGGGACCTTGTACGTGTTCTCCAGGTTAAGACCTGTGATCAACTGAACGGTCACCATACCCACTCTCATTCATTTTATGGAAGCCTAATCCCCAGCGTGATGGTATTTGGAGGTGGGGCCTTTGGGAGATAACAAGTCAGAAGAGTGGAGTCCCATAATAGGATCAATGTCATTTTAAGAAGAGAAAGGAGAGAGTTTGCGTCTCTCTACTCTACCATGTGAGGACACAGCAAGAAGAGGGCCATCTGTAATCAGGAATAGGATTCTCAGCAGAACTCAACAGTGCTCATACTTTGATCTCAGACTTCCAGCCTCCAGAACTGTGCCTGTTGTTTAAGTTGCACAGTCTTGGTTGGGGGTTCTCAGGAACCCAGGCTGAACTAAGATAACGCCTGTTCCTTCCAGAAATGTATGACCTTTTTAGGAATCTATCTCTTGGTCTACATATGTGTAACAGGGAATAAGGAATGCAGAGGCTTAAGGTTCTGGAGGATCCATATCATTCCTAATCATATCTAGTGAGTAGGGCTTATAGAACCCTCTTTTGTTGGTTGTTTGCACTATGACAGTCCCCTGCCTCTGAATTCCTAATTCTGCATACTGAAGCACATTGGTCTCTGATGAAACCCAACCTGCTTCAGTTTCCAGAATATGATGGACTTGAAGCAGGTATAACATAGTTACCTTTGCTGCCATTGGTTTGGTATTGATATTTGATGACATTGAGCTAAGATATTGGCCACTGTCTTTGGAGTTGTGGAACCTCTATCTTGCTTTTCAGTCCTGGCCTCTTATTTTGGATTTTGGTTTCTTTTACTCCATTTATTCTCTTTCCTTCCAAGCCTGCCTGGCGCCTAGAATCTTGTTCCAAAAACTTGGCTGTCTGTTCCTGCTGATGACAACTGTCTGTCTAATTCCTAATGCTGGTCTCTTAGTTCCTCAGTGCATGTGGACTGACCTATTAGGTGAGAGAGTCTGGCTAGAGTCCCCCTCTTCCTTCTGGAGACATAGTTGTATGAAATTATCCTGCTTCCTGTACAGGCACGTGGGCCCATATGCCTGAGTTCTGGCTGATGGAATGTGAGGGGGAAGTGATGGACAGTACTCCTGGACCTGGCCCCCTAAGTCTCCCTGGAAATCCTTGTTGTCAGTTCTCTTTTTCAAAGGAAGCTTCAGAGGCTCTGGCGGGAGTGGAAACACAAGATGAAAAGATCCTGGTACCTGAATGACTGTGCAGAGTACAGCCCCATGCTGACCCACTATGCCCTAAGACACTAGGCTACTGAGGTTTTTTGATGGAGCAGTTAGCTTGTCTCGATGACTACATCTTACCCTCATCCATTCAGGGAATAGATATCTACTGAGTACCTACAGAATGCTAGCTAGATTCTGTGTTAGATGCTAGGATTTAATAGTGAAAATACATGTATACCTTGGCCTCACAGCTCTTATAATCTAATGCTAATAACAGTGGGGATGGGGGGCTTAAGGAAGACGAAATCCAGAGCAGCATGTTCATCAACTTCAAGGAACTGATGTTTATTGAATAGGATATGATGAATTGAGTAAGAAGGAGCTCCTGAAGTTTTGGACCTTGAGCTGTTATTAAAATAGAGTAGTATGTGAATTAGCAAGTAGTTTATGTGAGTAAAGAGGCTCTTTTGGATAAAGATAAGGCTAACTAAAGAATTGTACTATATCACAGGAAAAGAATCAAAAGCTTACTGATTCTTACTAGATCCTAGCCAACATGTCTGTGCTCCTGTTTAATTCTCCTTACATTACAAAGTAGATATTATCTCTACTTTTTGTTGCAGACTGAGGCTCAAGGACAGTAAGTTACTTAACTGAAGTCACACTATCTAAGAAATGATAGAACTGGTGTTCTAATGTAAGCCTACTGGGCTCTTACTGAGCTATGCTCTTTGCTTGGGTTGAAGTTATTGCTGTCATAGCATCAGGGATGAGACCCGCACCCTGCCCATTAGCCCACGTGGCAGCCTTCAGTCTTGGGAATGAAAGCAAGCACACAGTCTTTCCCTCCCCAGAGAGATATACACTCCATTAGTTTTTCATTTGCCAGAAGCATCGGTTTTTTAATATTTTCTCTTTCCTTTTATCTCAGGGGAATATCAATCTGTACAGATTTATTATTAATTCCCTAGTAACATGCTTAGCTGCTCAAAATTTTTTACTGTTGCTTGTAAAAGAAGGACTGCCTGATCTTGAGATTTCAGGGACTTCGATCACTCCGGGATGAAATATCACCTTGAGGGATGTAAGGAGAAGAGGGAAGTACAGGAAAAAGTAACTCCCTCCACCTCCCACCCCATCTGCCTTTTCTCTGGGACAAATATCAGTGACTTTCTGGAGGCTTTCTTTCCATTAGATTAACCCTATACTGTTTCTCCATAGTCCTCTACTTCCAAGGAGTATCAAACTTTTACTTTAAACAGGATTTCCAGAGGAAATGAATCCTTAGGCAGAAGATTCGTGCTTTCTCTCTTTTTTTTTCCCAAGTTATTTTTCATGCCTCGAAGTCCAATTTTTAGTTGATTAATCTGATAATTAAGGTATCTTTCATATGTGGTTGCAACAAGCGTACTTCGATTGTTCATCTGAGCTACTGAAAAATTTTCAGTGAAAATTCAGAAGAGTTAACTTCTGAATACATTTTCACATTCGTTTAACAAATACCAATGAGAGGGCCACTATGTGTCAGAGCTGAGCTGCTACTGATCAATTCGATCTCTGGCCCTATGGAACATATCGTCTAGTGGGTAACAAGAACATTAAACAAAGAAACACACTGATAATTTTATAAAACTATAAAACCATAAACCATATATAAAGTGTATAATAAACTATATTATCTCATCAGTTAATTAAATTATCTGAATTTCGTGGGATGCAAGCATGAATCTCTTCTGTTTTTCTCTAGTGAGTGCTTTTGGTTATATTTGATGAGTCTCCTTTTCATGCTTGTTAATGACATTTAGGGAGAGTTCATAATGTTCTAGCTACTTCAGGGTGTAAAATACTCAACCCAGGCTCATCCAGAAGTCTGCTCCTTTGTCCAACTCACTTTTGTTTTCTTCTACCAGCCCTGGCCTGACCTTTGGGGGGATATGCCCTGGGGAGAGGGACATGGTCTACTTTCTATTCTTTTTTCCTGACTTGGTCTGTCAGTTTGGGCCCCATCAGTGGTGTGTGGGGTTGGGAGAGTGCGAGAGTGGAAAATAATTACATTAAAGGGGCAAAAGAATTTTTAAAAAATAGGCTAGTGCTACATGTGGTCCTGTCTTGACTTCTTTCTGATTGTCACTACCGCAGCTCCCCTGAGGCTCCCATCCTCACCTCCAATGGTGCACCTGATAATTGCCTGATGCTAGGGCCCCTCACCTGTAAGGCTGCTGGCGCCTCCTTCTGGGCTGCCCAGGGAGGAGTGCTCTTTCGTAGAGTCTATCAAGGAACACATACATGTCATTGTCACTTTCCTTTCTCTCCTCTTGTACATTGGTTTTGGGTGGGAGTAAGAAAACTAAAACCCACCTTGAAATCTTTGAAGAAGAAGACTAGACTTTCACGGGTCTCAGAAATCATTTAATGTAATCTCATCCGTGTTCAGTAAATGAACACCTTAGAATGTAGGCATTAAGGATGCTGGAGTTTGAATGACATGAGCCCGGGTCCTAGTCTTGCTCCTGTAACTTTGCAGATTTTGTGACTTCATGAATGTTACCTAACTTTTCTAATCGTAACACCAAAATCTCCCGAGTATGTATTGTGTGCCAGATGTTCTACTAATTATTCGCCATCTTATCTTTTTATCTAATTTTGTCTTTAATGACAATGCTAAGAGGCAGTTACAAATATCTCATTTCACCAATGAGACACTTGGAAGCCAGAGAGGATAGATAACTTGCTTAGGATGATACAGTTAGTAAGTGGTGGTAAATTTAATAATTTAAAAGTAAATTTAATTATTTAAACTGAGACAGTCTGAATCAAGCACTAGAAACATAATCATTTCACAATGCGAGCCTCAGTTTTCTTATGAGGAAAAGTAAACACTGGCGTTTATGTCATAAACCTGTGAGAATTAAATGAAAGGCAATATCCCTAAAATGTGTGGCACGTGGAAAGCGCTGGGAAATTTTAGCTAAACTTATTTAAAATCATTTTTCATGTTGGCTGCTTTTAAATATGGACCTACACTTAGCTCATCGCTGCAGCTAAATAATTGCTTAAATACCTTGGCTTGTCCTACAGTGATTTTATCATCATTCAGTGTTCTAAGTGCAATTTGCTACTTATAAAAACATGGATGGCTTTTTTTTTTTAAAGATTTTATTTATTTATTTGACAGAGAGAGATCACAAGTAGGCAGAGAAGCAGGTAGAGAGAGAGAGGAGGAAGCAGGCTCCCCGCTGAGCAGAGCCCGATGCGGGGCTCGATCCCAGGACCCTGGGATCATGACCTGAGCTGAAGGCAGAGGCTTTAACCCACTGAGCCACCCAGGTGCCCCCATGGATGGCTTTTTATAATTATTAACACATCATTTATAGTAGCTATAATTTTTTTTTCCTTTTGAAAGTTAGTTGTTGTAGCTTTTTATAAATCCAGTATTAATCATTTGGGAGATTTGATGCCACGTGCAACGAAATAGTCTTCTATGGGTATATCCAGAATGATTAAAAACTTGGAAGCTCTTGTCCTGGGTATATACATGTGGCAAAAGCGTCATGTGTAGACACACACACAATATGTGTGTATGTGCTACATTAGCATTTGACAGTTCAAGGCAGGCTGGTGAGTTACTTATCTCTCTCATTCTTCTGCCGGAACTTGGAAAACAATCTTCCCTATTTCACGTTAGTCTATAAAATTGACACATATATAATAAATTATGGCAGAGATAGGCAAAGTCAACTTAAGTGAAAATGACTCCCAGGCCTCCCAGAATTGACTGGAGGGTGATGGAATAAGCACGTGTAATTAACGAGGGGAAGTAGGTCAGCCATGGAAGCACAGACAAGGGAGCTATCCATCAGCAAGTGCTGGTAATTCTCATCAAAGCATTGACCAGGAGAGAAGGAAGCTCAGATCACACAGAATAACCTCTAACTCCTGTGGAAACAGATGCAATAGGCAACCTCGTCTGATGTCACTAATCCACTGAACCAGCTAGTATCATAATCATAATTTGTTCTTCCAGGTTGGTTTTCCAGTAGAGAGAGAGGATAATGGTCTTTGGGTGGGAATAGCAGTTGTATTTTCTTTTCTTTTTTAATTTATTTTTATTTATTTATTTATTTATAAAAAGATTTTATTTATTTATTTGACAGATCACAAGTAGGCAGAGAGGCAGGCAGAGAGAGAGGAGGAAGCAGGCTCCCCGCTGAGCAGAGAGCCCGATGTGGGGCTCGATCCCAGGACCCTGAGATCATGACCTGAGCCAAAGGCAGAGGCCTTAACCCACTGAGCCGCCCAGGCGCCCCCATTTATTTAACAAACATTTATTGAAAACCAGTTATATACCAGATTTTCGAAGAGGCGCTGAGTATATAGCAGGAGTCTGCCAATCTTTCCGTGGAGGCCCAGAGGCTGGTAGGCTGTACAGTTGCGGTCACAATTCAACTCTGCCATGGCAGCGGGAGAGCCGCGGTGGACAGTATCTAAACAAATAAGTGTAGTTTACACATTTTATCTATGAATGTTGAAATGTGAATTTCATATAACTCTCATGAAGTGTTATGAAATGTTAGTCTCTTGACCTCATCCGACCATTTAAAATGTGAAAACCTTTTCAGCTGATAGGTGAGACAAAAACAGAGAACAGGCCAGATTTGGCCTGTGAGCCTTATTTCGCCTGTGGTATATAGCAGAGGATAGGATACTTGCTTTTGGGGGCTTATACTCTAGTGATATATTGCCTTTCATTAGTATGCAGAAACTTACAATATGCATGTGACCGAGGCAGGGCCGTCCCCTTTCTACTCACAGGGCATGACCTTAACGTTTGTGGGACCCATGGACGTGGATAAACCATAAGTCTAAATATTTGAAAGTTATAAATCAAGTTGGCAAAGTGGCAAATAAAGCATAGTCTATCCTATTATCTTTTTTAAGCTTTATTGATAGTTAACACTGTGCAAATTTAGGGTATATAAGGTGAGGATTTGCTGCATCTGCATATTTCAAAATGCTTACCATAATAAGGTTTGTCGACATAGCCTTTGTCTCACCTAAGTACCACTGGGTTGTGTTGTTGTGGGGAGAATATTTCAGGTCTGGTCTCTTAGCAACTTTCAAGTACACAAGTGTAGCACACTGTATCTTATATCCCCAGAACTTACTCTTCTTAGAACCGAAAGTGTGTACACTTTGACCAACATCTCCTTTCCCTCACTCTCCAACTCGTGGCAAACTAGAAGACCAGACTCTAATTTAGAATTCTCATACTCTTTGGAGTTCGACACCAGAATCCTGCAGCCTGGGAAGATACAGCTCCAAGTGTTGGCCTGCATCTGGCCCCGCCTTTTCTCCCCATTCCCAGCTCCATCCTGCATTGTGAGGGGCTTCATTTACATTCTTATGGACATCTCAGCCCCTGAGTCCAAGCTCTGACCATATCCCCGCAAACATCTTCCTTGTGGCTACCCCTCCAGTCTACTTGGGTAAGAGGCTGCCTATACAACCTGGAAGCAGCTTGGGGACAGTGGGGTCCTTGGATGATGGTTTGGAAAAGGGAAGGGGTTCAGGCCCTGTGTGCCATATCCTACCGGGGGAGCACAGCTGAGGGATGGTCAGGGAGGGGTCCTCTTAAGTGCAGGATCCAGGAGAGGGGCCTCATGGGACTATGAGGGGATGGTCCCTGCTGGAGGACAGCCCGTCTTCAGAAGGCCTCCTCTTCGCTTTTGTCTCACCTGTGATAAAGGTTCTCTCTCTACTTCCTACTTTGCACTTCTCATCCCTCTGGTTTGTCCTTTGTTTCCCGTTTGAAACACCATCCTTCCTTCTCCCTTTTCTTCCTGCCCAGAATTAGCTAGTCTTTTGGAGGCCACTCTGGGTGAGATCCAGAATCTTTCTCTGGCACTTGTTCTAAATGCTTATTTGAATCTCTTTTTCTGCTCTAGTGTGTACACTACAAGTAAGAAAGGGAGAGGGAACTGACTAGAACACAATTAGATTAATACTTTGAGATATGACCATGCTATATGTATTATGTTTCCAAAGGATTACTTATTCATTCTTTTCAGAATAAATATGAATTAATATTTCCCGATTTACAAATGCTGATAAACTATGAAAGAAGATACCAACTGAAGCAAAATGTGAAGGAACAAAACATCTATATATTTCACAAAACACTGAGGGCTTTGAATGTGTCAAGCACTAGTGTAAGCACTAATATACATTGACTTATTCAATTATTTCAACCCTATGAGATAGGTAATATATTAGTATCCATTTTATAGATGAAGAAACCGAGGCACAGAGAAGCTGAGTAATTTTTCTAAGGTCACATAGCTAGAACGGGGCATAGCCAGGATTCAAACTCAGGTGGTTTGGTTATCCTTATAATAAGGCAGTGATAACTTCCTTTGTTTTTCCCATGGCTGGAGTTTGTTCAGTTAGACTATGGTCATCGTATTTCTAGAACTTTCCATTTCCAATTGCTTTCCTTTCTCTGGGGCACTTACCCACTTTTCCTTACCACTTGTTCTTAAGACTTGCAGTTGTTTAAGAGCTTTATACTCAAAGTCAAGGAAGCTGAGAGCTGCAAAGGCTTAGTTGTTCTTGTTCACTCTCTCTGTGTGTGTGTGTGTGTGTGTGTGTGTGTGTGTGTGTCTGTCTGTGTTTAAGATAATTCTTCCAAACTTTTTACATGGTTTAAACACGTATCATAAATAGAAACTATTTTTAATAAACAATAGGAGGTTTGGGCGCCTGGGTGGCTCAGTGGGTTAAGCCTCTGTCTTTGGCTCAGGTCATGATCTCAGGGTCCTGGGATCGAGTCCCGCATCAGGCTCTCCACCCGGCAGGGAGCCTGTTTCCTCCTCTCTCTCTGCCTGCCTCTCTGCCCACTTCTGATCTCTGTCTGTCAAATAAATTAAAAAAAATTAAAAAAAAACAATAGGAGGTTTGTTATCTATAGGCATATTTGGAATGGAGCAACTGTTTGGAAATTGTTTTTTGTTGTTGTTTGTTTTTAAGTAGGCTCCATGCCTAACGTGGGGCTTGAACTCATGATCCCGAGATCAAGAGTTGCATGGTCTACCAACTAAGCCCACCAGGCACCCCTGGAAGTTGTCATTTCTGAAAATATGTGAGTGTGATTATTTGAGATATCACCTTATTTAAGGTTTTCCAAAGTAAACATAGATCCTTGAATTTTGTCAAATTCTAGATGACAAGCCGTGTGCTTTGTTTTTTAAGTAAATAATTTACCAAGGTTCCTTACTAGTTATCAAATAAAGATATAACAGATAAAAAACAGTGATAGCTTTTAAAAAAATTTCAAAACATTCTAAAGGGAAAAGGATCCGATCCTATTACTCGCTATTGACTTAAGAGATGGACATTAGATTTCATTTAAATATGAGCTCCTTGTGTGCCAAATAAGCATTTTTTCACAAATAGGTTATTTAAAAAAAAAGATTTTATTTATTTATTTGACAGAGACGGAGATCACAAGTAGGCAGAGAGACAGGCAGAGAGAGGTGGGGGGAAGCAGGCTCCCCGCTGAGCAGAGATTCCGATGGGGGGCTCGATCCCAGGACCCTGAGATCATGACCTGAGCCGAAGGCAGAGGCTTTAACCCACAGAGCCACCCAGGCGCCCCAGTGTGGCAATTCTTACTAGAAAAATATAATAAGAAGGACAGCTGAGATGGTTAAACAATCCCCTCAAACCCCATTTCTCCATTTTGATATAGGTAGCGTCAGTTGAAAGCTTTCTGTTTGCCAGGCATTGCCAACACTGACCACGGTTGATCATATTTAATCCTTAATTCTTCTTTCTTAATTAATTCTTTCAGGTGGGGACCATTATTACCCCTGTTTTAAAGACACAGACACTGCTTTCAGGTTTAGAGATGAGCACTGGGACTGGTGTTCACCTTTAAAATATGTGCATAATGGCCAAATGCCCATTTCCCAAAAGTTACCCCAATTCACATCCATCATTACCTACTGCTAAGATACAGAAAGCAAAAAGATGGGACTTTTTTTTTTTTTTTTTAAATGGGACTTTTTGATAACTGCTTGTGGGTGCCTAATTTTGGAGGAGGAGGCAATAAAATAAAATTTCATGGCAAAATGTGATGGAGCTGAAACAAATCCGGGTGGTCTGGCTCCAGAGTCTCTGTGTGAAACCCTCATGGCATTCTCACTCAGTTAGATCAACCCTTGTTCTGGCTCAAGCTTTCACTGAAATAGCTTCAGGCTTCATCTTTTAAAATTTGAAATGAAGGCGAGGATGGGTGCAATCATGTCATAATCTACAGCCACATTTCAGATTTTACTCAGATGGGGCAGAATCCCTCATAATTGCGGGTTGATGGCAAATGTTACATCTCTCTCGGGACTCTCTTCTTACTTTTGCCATCTGGTCTTGTTTTCAGGGTCAGATTTTATATAAGCAACACTCCCCTATCCTAGCTCCCAGCAAGACGTCCTGATCTTCTTCTTTTAAAAATTATGTTGTGAGGGACGCCTGGGTGGCTCAGTTGGTTAAGCGGCTGCCTTCGGCTCAGGTCATGATCCCAGCGTCCTGGGATCGAGTCCCACATCCGGCTTCTTGCTCGGCAGGGAGCCTGCTTCTCCCTCTCCCTCTGCCTGCCTCTCTGTCTGCCTGTGCTTTCTCTCTCTCTAACTAATAAATAAATAAAATCTTAAAAAAATTATGTCGTGAGATGGGGTACCTGGGTGGCTCAGTTGGTTGAGTGCCCCACTCGTAATTTTGGCTCAGGTCATGATGTCGGCATTGTGAGATGGAGCCCCCTGTCGAGCTCCACTCAGGGGGAGTCTACTTGAAGATTCTCTCTCCCTCTGCCCCTCCCCTTAAGCACATACTCTCTCTCTCTCTCACTCTCTCTCTCTCAGTAAATAAGTAAAATCTTTAAACAATTGTTTTGTGAGAGTTATTATAGATTAGGGAAGAGGACAGGAACACCAGGGTTGAACAAATGAACAGATGCCAATGGCCAGGTAAATTCACTAGTTCTGTGATTTACTTCATCCTCGCAAACTCATGGCAGGGGTGGGGAAGGTGGAGGTGAGGGTTGGGGGCCAGGGGTTGGGGAAGGGATATGATTTCACTCTCAGCAAAGTTAAAAATTACTGTAAATCGTGGAGTTTTAGGATCACTGAAGAGTGTATGAAATCTCAAACTTTGAATGTTCCATTGCCAAAAGCTTACTACAGTGTTTCTGTCCGTGTTAGTTCAATGGTAGCCGCGACTGTGGGATGATGGTAGAGTTTGCTGATTTTTGACATTAGATATTTTAGCCATTCCACTTTATGATGTATAGTTCTACGTTTGACTTTATCTGTGAGGTGAAAAATAGAAGTCACATGTCTACAGTAATTTTGACCTGTCTTATACAATATGAATTATTCCTTTGATTTTAGCTTTAAAGAATAAACTTGTGAGTCTGTTTTATCTTTATTGGCTTGATGATTTGTTTCTGGAATGAGAATCTGACTTTGCTTAATATCTTACTAACATAGGGCAACATCCTTTATTTATATGATAAAAGGTGACAAACAGAAATGTGTTTTGATTAGCAGCTGCCCTCCAAGTCACCCCCGTACTGAAACATTTCTAGTTAGAGCACACCACTCCTCCTCGTTTAATCAAACTGGATACCGTGTCCTTACTTGAAGCTGAAAGAATTTAATGCTGAAATTTCAGCCTGGGTTTTATTTATAAACCTGCCTGTGAAATATGCATAAGCATCTGAAATTAATAATAATGAATTGAATACCTACGTATTTAGAACAATGCGTGGATTTCCTGACTTTTCTCGTGGTTAAGGCGGACTAGGATGGTGGCAGCTTCCTACAGCTGCCATTGCCATTCCACATTTCTCCTTTATTGCCCATCAAACATGTATAGATTTAATGACCTGGAGAGGGATCGGTGAAATTCTTCACAGTACTGCATGTTTATTAATGGGCCTCCTGTTCATTGTGATGTGTTAGTGTCAGGATTATGCCAGTGGTATTGCAGGAGGCAATTAAGGGTTTCTTTATTCCTGATAAAAAGGAAATTAGTCACTGATCAGCAACACAGAGCAACTCAACATCTTGGCAAGTGCATGGGGGAAGGAGGAAAGCAAGGGCTACAAAGACGTTAGGAGATAGGGAGATGTTTGACGAGTTCCCTCTGTTAGAGGACATGACAAGGAGGAATAGCAACAGGGGCTGTGAAAGAGGAAAGAATGGAAAATAATGAAAGCAAAACAAGAATGGGAAAATGGATCGGGACGGGGGTCTTTACCATGGTTCTTGGGTTCCTTTGGCAAGGAGAGCATTAGGTTGATTCAATCAAATTTATTTCAATTTCTTTCAAGAGGAACTTCTTGGTCAGCTATTTTTATGAGTCTAGAGAAGTTCTTTGAAGCTGTAAGAATAAGATTTAATCCCTGCCCTCAAATAACAGCAACAACAATAAAAACAAACAGAGAAGAGTTAATTGCGGGTTGGGCCTGGAGGTCCACCATCTGATTCAGGCATTGGACAAGCATTTATTGAGGAATCATCATGTGACTCCAACACTAGTTCTGTTCATCACACAATCACCTTTATTATGGACTGAAGTGTGTCTCCCCAAAATTTGTGTTGATGTTCTAACTCCCTAGTGTTTCAAAATTTGACTGTGTTTGGAGATAGAGTCTTTAAAGAAGTAATTAAGGTTAAATGAGGTCATTAGGGTGGGCCCTATTCCATTATGACTGGTGTCCTTATGTGAAGACGGGATTAGGATGTGGACACACAGAGGGAAGACCATGTAAAGACACAGGGAAACGGTGACTGTTCCAAGCCAAGGAGAGAGGCCTCAGAAGAAACTAACACTGTTTACACCTTGATCTTTTCTAGCATCCAGAACTGTGAAAAAATAAGTTTCCAACCTACAGTATCTCATTCAGATCCCAGCATCATACTTTTAGAAAAACACGAACACATAAGAACTTGTTCCAAAGAAGGAGTCAAGGATGGCTGAAGGACTCAGCAACATGCCCAGTCAAAAAATGGCCTAAAGGGCTACAGGTGTCTTTCTAAAGATAGCCATCTTCATTTGAAGAGAAAGGAGGAAATAGGCTGTGTTGAATGAGTCTACAGGGAAGAAACAGGACCAAGCTCTTAGAAGGGTAGATTTAGTTTCAAACATGTGCTGCTGAGACACAGGAAAAAAACAAAAGGCTCTAAGTTAGACTTTTTGGGGTAGAACTGCATTTGCTCTGGTCAGCTTTATCATAAAACATGAGTGGATTTCTAGCCTTAAATTACTGATGCCAGGTATTGGAAGGCAGTTCTGGATTAGCTACCCCAAATTCCGTTTGTGTTCAACACCAACAAGACCACAGTGAAGGACTCACTTTGAGTTTCACCTGTGTGAGCTGTAGGTATGGAGTGATTCCACCTGTGTATGGAATCACTCCATACCTAGTGGTCTCCAGTTGGCTCTCTGTTGGTTAATTAAGAGAAAAATTCTTCCCCGGGGGCCAGGTTTCTTTCTCCTAAACAACTTTATAGCTTCTCTGTCACAAAATGGAAAAAGTCTGTTCATGAAAGAGTATGGATGCTGTGTCATTAGGTAGAGTGTGTATCTTGTTTAGTATCAAGTGCTGGACACACAGGCCTCAGGAGGGAAATGGAAATGAAAAGCTTGTGCATAGGTGGGTATCCCCTCAGAAATGGTAAATGCAGAATGCCAAAATTAAGCCCTTGCTGCCATCCTTCTTCCACTTAGGAGAAGCCAGGAGGTCAGGGGCCTCTGTACTCCTTGATGGACAGACAGACATCCCCAGGTCCCCACCAGTCCACCACTCCTGCGGAGGCATTTCAGGTCCAATTCTGCCAGTGATCAGGTTGGTAAATCTCTATTTTTGGTCCAAGTCACATCTTCCAAGTTGCCTTCATTTGGTATTCAAGGTGATATTTTGATTCTTCTTCTGCCATTTCTTTGTTTTGCTTCCCAAATTATTCAATTTAAGAAACTTGGGCAAGGAAGAGACATTCTGATTTTGGAGATTCCTCAAAGATTCCAGTATGTACCCAGAAATAAGGTCCAAGGTGAAGCTGTTCTGTTATTGTACCATAAATATCAACTATTATCCTGTTGAAGTGTATGACTGTTCCTTTGGGCCAGGGGGGACATTAGATCTGAAAATATGTGATTTTAAGAATTTCTCCTTTAATTTTAATGGATCTCAAGAAGATGTTCATTATGTGTAGAGCAGCAATTTGTCATTATCCTCAGCAAGGTAAGGCTATGACTTTAGAAGTGCCGAGCAATGCAAGACTTTCTCTGCCCCTGCCTTCCTTTATGTGCTCAAAATTATTCACTTCTTCGAGCAAACCTAGGACATAGTATTCTCATGTCTATTTTATAGTTCATGGTAGACCTGGGATGTAGTCCTAGGTGGACTGACTGCAGTCCATGCTCTTTATTATGCTATACTGCTGCTAATAGTACTAGTACTAGTACCAGTACTAACACTAATAATAATAATAGTGGGGGTACTCAACAAAGCTCCATTTTTTCCCCCATGATAAATCAATTGGTCCTTATTTTGAAATGTGACCTTTAAGAATTCAATATGTGAATTTTTTGTTCACTTTTATGACATGGAAATTATTGAAGAAGAAGCTTTCTTGGCTTGGAAAGAAGATATAACCCAAGAGTTTCCTGGGAAAGGCAAGGCTTTGTTCCAGGTGAATCAGTGGCTAACCTGGCTAGAAACTGCTGAAGAAGAGGAGTCCGAGGAAGAAGCTGACTAAAGAACCAGCCAAAGCCTTAAATTGTGCAAAACATACTGTTGCTATGACGTAACTGCATCTGACCTAACCACTGCGAAAATTCATTCCGCTGTAATGTTTTCACAATATTTAAAGCAGAAGCACGTCAGTTAGGATTTCCTTCTGCATAAGGTTTTTTTGTAGTGTAATGTCTTAATCATAGTCTACCATCAAATATTTTAGGAGTATCTTTAATGTTTAGATAGTGTATTAGCAGCATGCAATAATTACATCCTGAGTTCTCAAGCAGAGGCAAGGACCTTCTTTGCTGCCAGTTACCATAGGCTGTTTTAAGTTAGAAAACTGAATAGCAACACTGAATACTGTAGAAATGCACTTTGCTCAGTAATACTTGAGTTGTTGCAATATTTGATTATCCATTTGGTTGTTACAGAAAAATTCTTAACTGTAATTGATGGTTGTTGCCGTAATAGTATATTGCCTGTATTTCTACCTCTAGTAATGGGCTTTATGTGCTAGATTTTAATATCCTTGAGCCTGGGCAAGTGCACAAGTCTTTTTAAAAGAAACATGGTTTACTTGCACAAAACTGATCAGTTTTGAGAGATCGTTAATGCCCTTGAAGTGGTTTTGTGGGTGTGAAACAAATGGTGAGAATTTGAATTGGTCCCTCTTATTATAGTATTGAAATTAAGTCTACTTAATTTATCAAGTCATGTTCATGCCCTGATTTTATATACTTGTATCTATCAATAAACATTGTGATACTTGAAAATTCACATATTGAATTCTTAAAGGTCCACCCCCCCCTACCTCCCCCACCCCCCTGCTTTGGTGTCCTTATTTCGTGCTTGGATTTTAAGCATATTCTTAGCTTAACTATTGGGTAATCCAACAGTAGCCCTGAGTGAGGACTTGAATTATTTGCACTGGGCATAAATATAACAAAATGTAATAGGAGGGTCTGTTGGGTGAACAAAAATACACTACATTGTTTGCCTCCAGAGCCAAAAGAAGAGCGGGTGACTTGTAAATCTCTTGCCTGCATTTGTAGCACTTTGAATTCACGTGATTAATACACACACCCACACACACACACACACACACACACTCAGCCTGAGAGGCCTCTTACCTTCTAAGCCACTCACCAAGCTGCCTTCCTTTCAACATAATGAGCCATAATTACTGAATGATCTTTCAGAGGGCACACATCTCTGGGATCCAAAATCTCCTTTACAGAGGCTTCCTCAGGTTTGATTCGCTAATCCCCTTAGTTAAAATGCAGCTATTTCTTTTGGAGTTCAAAACCTTTGCAACTACAGTGGGTTTTTAGACAATGAGCTAAAAATGTTATCCTTATAAAGGTTATCTGAAATCTATTTGGGAGCATTCCTCTGCACTTTATATCTGCACAATCTATTGTTCCATCCATGAAGGAGAAGCAGAGCTGTGCCTGACCTCAGGCAGATGAAGAAAAATTTGCTGTCAGCTTCCTGTTGAATGACAAAATCCCCGAGGCAAAACGCTCCTAAGTTTTTATTTAGTTTGCGTTGTACCCACAGCACAGCCCTTCGTTGCTGTGTCAAGAATGTATTGAGTTGTAATTAGACTGTCGGAGGGGAAACCACATTCTAAGCTGGGACCGCTTGTGCATTATCCGAGCTAGGTTAAACTAAGCTTCAAGTACCAGCCAAATGGGGGACGAGAGGAGATGGAGAGAGAGGAAGACGGAGAGGGAGAAGGAGAGAGAGAGGTGAGGAGGAGACATTTATAGAATTTGACATGTGCTACTGCAAAATAAGAGCCTTCTTTCCCAGGGTAGACAGGTACTAGGCGCTTGGTGTTACCTGGAACCCAGCGGTCCTATAAGAAGTGGTCTTGGTCTTACCGCTGTACATTTATTTTTCTACCCATTGGTTACCCTGAGCCCCGTGATTCCTGCATAGGTTCGTTTTTTCTTTCCTCCAGTGTTATTAAATTATTACATTTAATGATCGCTCTTTTAGGGGTCTATCCATTTTCAGATTCCAAATATTGTACCAGTTCAGGACACTAAGTCCTTATCACAGTCTTGTTTCAGCTTCCAGTCCATTGAGTAGCAAGCAGCCCTTGCATTAACATTTAGAATACCCTCGCTGACACGATGACCCAGCCGCTTGCCATACAACTGTAATAAAGTCTATTAACGCCTTTATAGATCAAGTTTATTTCTCCTTTATGGAAAGTAGTTGAGGAGAAATGGTATGGAGGAACAAAGGGGCTAGCGTCTAGCGGGTATAGATGAGGGAGTTTTCCCCTTCCAATTGCCACACAAATCACACGGAGCTTTTTTTTTTCTTTTTCTTTTTTTTTCCGGTTTTGTTTTGTTTAGCAATAAACTCTTGAGCTGAAACTTAGGCTGAATGTAATTTTCTTTTGGGTGAGATAAGGATGGGTAGGGAAATTAGTTGTTTGGGAAGAAAGACATATAAAAAGAAAGAATTTCTTACAATTTCTGGCTAGAACCTCATGGGACTCCCTGCTCTAATGATTGCTATTAAGGCCCACTGTCTTGTCTCAGATAATTCTGAAATCAGCACTATGGGAAAAAGGTTTCTTATTTGCACTTCCACGTGTGGAAGGATATTTTGCACATCACGAGCTTGTACTGGGTCCAAGGTTGTGTTTAAATTGACATAAAAAAGGAGTGGAAAAAGTTTTAAGTATCTAGGCAGAAGAAGGGAAGAAATGACTGACTTCATTGAATATGACTCAGGACGCGACAATTCTATGCACTTTTGCTGGTTTTGCATGGCATAGCAACGTGTGTCCACTAGAGGTCAGTAAAAGGCAAGTGGATGAGAAACTTTTCCATCAGGGCACTTTCCCCACACCCAGGTGGGCTTCTCCGTGTTAACGCTCACATTTTGAAAGGCTTTCTTTTAAAGATGACTAAAATGTCGTATTCAAGGTTTCCTGGGAGAGAAGAGCAGAATAAAGAACTCCCATCTCCAAAAGAAGTGAAGCTGAAATAAAAGGTCTGAAGAAGTTACGTAGCAGAAAACCTTTCTTTGGCCATTGTTATCTAGGAGTGAACAGGGATATCCACCTTCACTGATCTTTTGGTTGTGGGTTTTAACAAGTGTAATAAAGCCTATTGCACACCTTTACTGTCTTCCTACCGTGTCGGAAGGCAACTCTCTGCTCTGGTTCCCACAGCACATTTTCTGAACCTTGATGGCATTTGTTGCATTGTTTACTATTTTTTTCTGGTACATTCCTTTCTCTTGTACTAGTTTGCAAGCTTCTTGATGACAGGAATCTGATCTCAGGCATTTAAAAATCCTCAGTACTTGAAAAAAAATCCCAGAGCTTGGACATTGCTTGACTAGAACATTGTACGTCATCAAAAAAGTGGAACTATATATGAAACATGCATTATGTTTTCATTATTATTATTTACCTAGCACAGTAGTATTTGTGTATGTGTGTGAAGGCTTAGGTCTTTTTCATTCTATAGAAGATTTAAAGTGGATAAACTTCCATATACTACCTTTCTTCTCATAAAGCTAACCAAAATGATAATGTCTCAGTTTTATCTGTTTGCTTTTACATTTCTGATCAAGTTCAGAACTAAAAACTAATGTCTTAAGATGTAAAACGCAGGAGAAAAAAAGATCACTGTCACTTTAACCACAACCAGTTTTCTTGCATAAAGTCAAGATGGATTTCAGAGCTTTTCAAATTGATGGGTGTTAGTCTGGCAAGCAGTGAATTCTGGCCCTCAATTCTCGAGTTGTCAGAGGATTTCACAGACCTGCTGCATGATGGAAGGCTATTGAATATTACTCAGACATTGACCATTGTGTTATTTTCTCCTGCCAAGCATTAGGCACTTTCCCTTTAAGGTGGGCTTCTGTTTCCCCCTGGCTTTGTGTGCTTAGAGGTCCTACAGAGGAAGCAGGTACCCAAATCTGAAATCCAGAGCACTCTCAGCTTTGGCATCCACATCTTTCATGGTAGGTGGCTCAATGTGGTGCCTTGGAACACACGGCCCCAGTGGGAGCCCTATTATCTGCTAAATATTTCTGGAAATGTTTATTCAGAACATGGAGCACAGCAGGCTGCCCCCCTACTCCTATACTGACAACTAAGCCTTTGAAATGGCGAATGCACAGACCTCCTGAGTGCCTCTGCTTGGCCCCTGCTGTTGACATTTTCAAAGTTAACATATAAAATGATTCCACTGAAATAATATTTTTGAAGATATTACTGCCCAAACTTTATCAAGTTTCTCAAATTAGCTCTAGGATGACATTTGACTTAGGTAGAGAGTATGATTTTAAGATGAATTATCTGATAGATTATATTCAAACGAATCCTGTTACGACATCCAGAACATATTGTTAAGCCTCCCATTATTCACTTGAGAGTGTTTTTTAATTTTCTGGTGTTATTTCCAGATACATAGTCCTAATTCACTGAAGCTAGTTGACCCCTCAGAGCTTTCTAGGAAAACAATATCTCCATTCTAGAGGTAAAGAAATCAAGGCTCTTGGAAGATATGTGAAATGACTCCAGAGATAGGACATTCGAACTTTTTTGGGCCACTTTTCCGTCAACAGTTTAATTAACTCAGTTTATGTGTGATAATTGAGAATGGTACAGATAGTGTCTGATTATATCACAAAATTATACCATCTCAGTTCCACAGAGGGTAACAAGGCAGGCATGATGGGTAGAGTCAGACAGCGTCATTTCTGATTAAACCATTCTCCTTTCTCTACCTTCTCTCTTCCTTTCTAGTCTGGAAAGGAGGTGAATGTGGGAAAAGAAATGTTATATGTATGAAAGAAAACGTCTGACTCTAGGGCACAAGTAAGTAGGGAGTAGAGGCGGAAGGAGTACAGTTGGGCTCCGAGACATTGTCTCCTTCTTCAAAGCTTTTCCCAAGAAGCATAGACAAAAGTATTAGTGGGCTGGCTAAGCAGAGCAGAAGTTCCTTGGTGATAGTGGCAAAGAGGTCCTTTTACTTTTGGTGGAGAGATCTAACCCAAGAATCCAAGGCATTGTCTCAGTGCCATAGGTAACCCACTTGCTGCTCATTTCAACTCAAAAAATACTTATTATATGTTTCAGGTAGGCATTGGATATATACCAGTGAACAAAATAGAGCTCTGTTCTCACGGACTTTATGTTCTTATGGGAGGAGACAGACATTGAGCAAATAAGAGACGAGAATGCTACTAACCAAGAGATTTTAAGCAGGACAGGGGCAATAAAGAGGGATGGTGGGGGTGGGGTGACATTTTATAACGGATGGTTGTCTTGGGTATCATGTTGGGGACGTCAAAAGGTGCCCAAGGAGCTGCAGCATTGCTTAGGCTTTCCTCTGGAGAACAGTCTATACTGGCAGATAGGATTTGGATTCTCTGTCACCTGTGTGGCCCATTTGATCAGCTTGTACCAGACAATATCCCACCCTTAGTCTCCAGGACCAGCCTCCCCACGCCCTCTGCCGCACCCTGAATTGAGCTTGTGTGGTGTCTGTTACTGCTCAAGACTCCTTGGGGACGTTAGTGGCCTTGGCTTAATTTTGCTCTTTGTTTGTGAGCTAAACTGAATTTAACTGATATAAACATATTTCTGGCTAAGAGGCTCAAAAGGTGCTTGAATTGGGTTGAGAGCCTGGAACAATAAAGACCATCGGAACTAAATCCGTGGCTGTCCTGGTCATATTACTCCAGAGGTATTCTTGAGATGGGGAGCCAGATAGGTGAAGGCTTCCTTTTGTGTTTGTGTTTTCTAAAAGCAGTCTCTGAGCTGGAGAATTTGTGAGAGAAATTAGACATACATTATTTTTTTCATTTCGGCGCATCTTCTCAGGGCTTATGAAAGGAGATTTTGGCTGGGATTGGATTTATGTAGATCAGACAGACAGCTCTTAAAGATCCTCCAAAGACTGTTCCTTCTCCCAGAGACTCTCCTAAAGGAATTTGAGTTGTTCTTCATTTAGTAGATCTCTTTCTCATTCAATAAGCATTTACTCCACACAAAGCTTACTACAGCTACTGTTTGGGGAGGGCTTTGTCCCTTGTCAAAAAGTAGGACACCCTGGAAGGTGTAAAACATTAATGATTACCAGTTGTTTATACCTTATTCTGATTAAGTTTCAGATTTTTGTCTGACAATGTTTGGTGGAGGGAGGGGGAGTGAGAGGTGGACTTTGGACTTTACAGAGCAAGAGAAAGTACAGGGAGGAGGCCCACTGGGAATGGAGAACAGGAGACAAATTCCCAATTTTGGTGAAGGCCAGGATGTTCTTTTGATTCTGTTCTTCTGATATTCCCTGTCTTAGTATTTTAACTCATGCCTCTGTATGTGTATGACCTTCACAATATTCGATAACTGATATGGCACTGAAACCAACCAATCAGGAGAGATACCGGGAACACCCACTAATATTGAACCGGAGGGGATTTCTTGGTTATAAAATAAGTTGAGAGGACAGGGAGTGACTCATTAATAAACAAAAAAGCCCTGAAGCATATGTGACCTAAACAATGGGGTCTGAGTCCTGAGGTAAGCTGTGCTGGCCACCTTTGTGCTTTTGTGGCTGTTGTCTTTCTCTTACCTCATGCTTACTACTTTTAGACTTGTGACTGTTTCGTAAATAAAATAACATAGTTCTTACTCAACAATATTTCTGCTAATGTGCTTACCATAGGCTAGAGACTCTTATTTGTAATAGAATTTTCAATCTCAAGGATCTTTAAAAACTTACTGCATTCATGTAGTGTTGTATTTAATTTGCACCGAAAAGTTAAGATGTCTTTCCAGTATCAAAGCAGATGCTCAATTAATAGCTGTTGAATAAAACTTTATGAAAGCAAACAAGCAGGGCTCAGATAGATCATGTCTTCCATAAAGTATTCCTGACTGCCTAAGTTGGATGTGATTTCTCCCTCCTCTGATTTTCCATTGCCCTCTTGTCTGTATTTACTACCTCATGCGATTTGTTTTCTCATAAATGCACAATGCCATTTTCTTAAAAGAATTACAAGATTATAGTGTGTTTTCTGCTTTTTCATACCACCCACTTTCTTGGTAATGAAAAGTTGGATTGGGAAGAGGGGATGGGAGAGACAGGGAGACCTGGTGGTGTGAATTGATAATGGTCTCAACTAATGCGGTGACACTAGGAATGAAAGAGAAGGGGAGATAAAAGCAGCCTAATAATAGAATTTCTCTGACTTTGTAGTTGAGTATGGGAAGATAGGGAGAAGGAAGAGTCATCGCTAACTTCTGATTCTGAGCCTTTAAAGTGTTAGGATCGTTGGACCTAATCTCTTACACAAGCTATGTTGCAAAGCCAGTGCTGTTTTACTCAGGGAATATGAGCTGATATAGAGAGTCTAAGTATTGCTTTCCAATCTGGAATGGGTTTACTGTTCAGCCGAGGTTACACAGCTAGGAAATGGCCAAGCAGGGATTATGAACTCAGGGAGTGTGGCTCCAGGGCACGCTTTCTGGCCACTGAGCTGCGTAGCTTCTTATATTAAATAAACTTGCAAACTCAAAAGCTGCATTCAAATATTATTTCAAATGAACATAATGGCAAGTGTGTATCTTTGGAACAAACTCACAGCATTAGGAGCCGTCAGTAGCAGATGAAGAGGGTTACAAGGGAAGAAGAGAGAGATAACATAGGACAGGTGATTCCACAAAGGCACAATGAGTAACCGAAAGTGTGAGGGAGGGAAGGAAGGTGTATGTGGGTGTTTGGTCAATAACATGACCAAACCGTTTCCCAGCAGCTCAGTGAAAATGGAAACCTGGGAGAGCATTTACTCTTAGAAATTTGATCCCAGAGTTTTCTAAACACTTCGGATCTGAGAGAGGGGACAATGACTTGAGGATTGTAGCTCAAATATTTCCTCCACCTCCACATATACACACAATATCTTCAGGCTAATCAGTTAGGATAATGGTTATCCCCGAACCTGCTAAAGCAAGGCCACTCTGTCCTTGGGATTGTTTCTAACTGTAAAGTAGGAAGTGATCTTTTGTTTGAGCCACAGAATATAGGAACCAAGAATCCCAAGATTCAGCATTAAAAATGCAAGTGTTATCCTCAGAGAATATCACAGCATAAATGGAATTCCTAAGTGCAGAGGGCAAGGATTCTGTATGGCCCACACGCAAGATAGAACCAATCGAGAGCAGCTGGGAATCAGTTCTGTTAAATGCAAACACAATAAGGAGCAAGCACGACATTGTTTCAGAAGCATTCTTAATTAAATAATTCAAATATGCATTTAATTTCTGCTTCAATATGGGGCAGAGGGAAGGCAAGTGGACAGCATGTATTGTTAAATGTCATGCCTTGGGAAGTGCAGGGTGTTAGAGGAGCTTGAATAGGGCCAAACTGGTAAGAGCACAAAGCATGGAAGTAAGACAGAGGGGGGACAGTTAGAGAGGCCAGTAGGATCAGATCACGAAAAGCGTTTTAAGCCATGGTAAGGAATTAGGATCTTATTCTTCAGGCAATAGGAAGGAAGCCATCTGAAGATGAAGAAAAAATTGCATTTTGAGTTTAGTGTTGGTGAGGGAGAAAGAATTGTTCAGGATGGTGAAATGAAGAGGTTATTGTAATAATCTCTGCAGGAAACAATGACGGCTAACATTTGGGGTGCCTAGCTGGCTTAGTCAGTAGAGCACGTGATTCTCAATCTTAGGGTTGTAAATTCAAGCCTCACATTGGGAGCACAGTTTACTTAAAAATAAAATGTATTAAAAAAAAAAGATGACTAGGATGCCTGGGTGGCTCAGTGGGTTAAAGCCTCTGCCTTCAGCTCAGGTCATGATCTCAGGGTCCTGGGATAGAGCCCTGCACCTGGCTCTCTGCTCAGCGGGGAGCCTGCTTCCATTCTCTCTCTCTCTGCCTGTCTCTCTGCCTACTTGTGATCTCTGTCTGTCAAATAAATAAATAAAATCTTAAAAAAAAAAGATGACTAACAATTAGCACTTAAAATGTGACAGTGACTCTTTTAACTACTTATTTGTTTTTCTAACTACTTTATATATAATGTGTATATTTATCTATAATAAGTCATGTAATGCTGTGATGATATGGTAGATGATATTTTTATTCCCCTGTATTACAGATGATGAAACTGAGGAATAGAGAGGTTAAGAAATATCCCATTGTCACATAGTTAGGGGTATCATGGAGATTTGAATTCAGGCAACATTTTTAATCACTAATAATACACTTTCTGACTAAGATGGTCTTATTTGAGATGAGAAGATGTAAACAGAGTAAAAAAAAATAATAATGAAGAGATCCAGCACTTGGTGATTCACTATGGCAGTGGAGACAAGGACTTTGGGTTTAAATATATTGAGATTGAAGGGCTTTTGGGTCATTCAAAGACAGCTGGTAATTGCATAAAGGGCCAGAAATTCAGAAGAGAGATCTGGGTTGTAGGTCCCCATTTGAGAGCTGCCAGAGTGGGAAAAATTCAGCAGGGCTAGTGTGAATTGAAGAATGGAGAAAGTGAGGGCCTAGGACATAATCTTGAGTTTTCCTCATATTCAAGGACAGGTAGAGGGACAGGAATTTACCAGGAGCCTGGGAAGGAATGGCCAGAGAGCAAAGGAAAAGAGAATAGTCCAGGTGTCACAGAAGAGGAGGTAAATGAATTTTAAGAAGCGAGGATGGCCATATAAGCAAGATGACAAAGAATTAGCCTTAATGAATTTAGAACCATATATTTGCTAATTTAAACAATACTTATTTATCTATTTTTTAGAGAAGGGGAGGGGGGCAAAGGGCAAACGAGAGAGGGAGAGAATCTTCAGCAAGTTCCATGCCCAGTGCAGAACCTGATGCAGGGCTCAATCCCATGACCCTGAGATCATGACCTGAGCCAAAATAAGAGTTGGACACTTAACTGACTGAGCCCCTCAGGCACTCTTAAACAACATTTTGAAGAGGTCTGGCAAAGACAGAAAGATGAAAGAGCTTGAGAGATGATTATTTTTTACTATAAGTATTCTTATCATGTATAAATGCTGATGGGGAAGGAGTCATGGTGAAGTTGTAGTTGGGAGAGGAATAAACAGCGTAGCTGCTTCTAGATGTATTAGTGAGAATAAAGCTAAACTGTTCCGACAAAGAGACCTTAAAATACTAGAGCTCAAACAAGATCACCCTTTATTTCATTCCCATGTGACATTGTAAGGCAGCTCATTGGTTATGCATCTCTATTCCACAAGGACATTCAGGGACCCAAGTTTCTTTGATCCTGTGTTTCCTGGCTTCCCTAGGGCACTGTTTTGTGGGTGGTGAGTCTCCGCTGTGTCATTTGCTTTCTCAGGGAAAGGGAAACAGTATGGAGAGGGTATTCCTGTTGTCTTAAGACACTGGCCGGGAAGTGCATGTCACTCCTGCTAACTCTCTCAGGTGGTCACACCCACCTCAAGGGAGGTAGGAAAAGTCTACCTAGCAAGCCACTGGGTTTCGCTACAATTTTATTTCTGCATAAGAATGAGAGAAGGATTGGGGGGGGCAGATTATAGTCTCCTCACAAAAGAGGAAGGGCTCAAGTGTAAGTTGAGAAATACATATTCTCCAGAATCAAATATCTCTTCAATTCAAATGTTATTCAAGAGTTAGGAGGAAAGCAACCTGATTGAGCTAATTCAAAATGAATATGTTCCTGAATGGAAGCCCATCACCTTTCGGGAAGTATTTGCCTTATTAAGGAGAGTGCTAGAGAGAATATGAGACTATTAATTTAGGAAGCAAAGTATCCCAAGAACATTTGCCTAATAATAAGAAGTGAAAGTTTTAAGCCAGGTAGAGCTTTAAAAGAGAAGTAAGACACATATTTTGGGAATAAAAACTTTCTCTGAACATCTCAAATGTAACACCAGGTAGGTGTTAGTATTACTACCTCTGAATTGGAAATTGGCTTTTGCCCTTAGACCTATTGAAGTTGACTATTCCTGTAGGTCGGTTGTCACTCATGAATGAGACAATGGGAATACAGCAAAGGCAGATGAAGGTAAGGATTACTTTTCTTAAAACCCCCAAATATATCTTGATCACTGTACAAATGAGTTCTCTGACATCATCATTTGCCTAAAACAGAGCAGAGAAATTCTGTAGGAAAATATCCGAGCATTAAAATAAATGTCACGAGGGACGCCTGGGTGGCTCAGTTGGTTGAGCCGCTGCCTTCGGCTCAGGTCATGATCCCAGCGTCCTGGGATCGAGTCCCACATCGGGCTCCTTGCTTGGCGGGGGGCCTGCTTCTCCCTCTGCCTCTGCCTGCCTCTCTGTCTGCCTGTGCTCGCTCTCTAACAAATAAAACAAACAAACAAACAAACAAAAACCTTTAAAATAAATGTCACGAAATTCATGCATTAAAACTGTGTGCTTTTCTTACAGGAGAATTTCTCAGGCTTCCCATTCGCTCCTGTTTCACACATGGCTTGCACAGGCTGGATTGTTTGCAGTAGGGCCGCAGATGAGACAGGAAGCAAGCTAGAGGCAGGTATATGAGAATACGAGCGACTGATGAGAGTAAGTCAGTGAGGAAAAGCAACATGAAAATAAATGTAATGCAACATGAATGAGGCTCTTGAGGGTTTAGTGTTTGAGATTCAGCTCCATATCCTTTAATAATTTCTGAGGTCATCACCAATACAAGTATCAGAGTAGGAATTCATGATCATAATGATTCTGGAGTAGTGTAGCTATAGGGTTGTTTAAAATGGAAGCAAGTAAAGTTTTTTTTTTTTTCTTTTAAAGATGTTATTTATTTATTTGACAGAGATCAAAGTATGCAGAGAGGCAGGCAGACAGAGAGGAGGAAGCAGACTCCCCACTTAGCAAAGAGCCCGATGCGGGGCTTGATCCCAGGACCCTGAGATCATGACCCGAGCCGAAGGCAGAGGCTTAACCCACTGAGCCACCCAGGGGCCCCGCAAGTAAAGTTTTAAAACACTTTAAAAGGGTATAAAGTCAATAGCAAGTCTCTGTCCCACTCAGAATGATTTTTTATCAAAAGACTCAGAAGATGAGTAAATTATATTATTTCTGTTATGCTTTGTGTTCTGGAAACAGTAAAGGAAGGAAAAAATATTTGTCTTTCTTTCCTGGATGAGACAAATTTCTCAAGTAGATAAAAATTGTCCATCACACTTCTATTTCCTTTCCTTGCCTCAATTTAATATTTTTATTTTTATTTTTATTTTGGTGGGGAGAGAGAGAAAGAGAGAAAGAGAGCACCAGTGAATGCAAAGGGATGGGGAATGGGGAGGGGGAGAGGCAGAGGGAAAGGGAGAGAGAGAATCTCAAGCAGGCTCCACACCTAGCACTGAGCCAGATGCAGGGCTCAGTCTCACACACCTGAAGTCATGACCTGAGCCAGAATCAAGAGTAGGATGCTTAATCGAATGAGCCACCCAGGCACCCTGCCTCAATTCAGTATTTTTGGCCTTGGATGAATTCTCATTACAGACTCAATATGGCCTCATGCTGCACTAAGCCCCTCACTGTGGCACACCAACACCTCTCCTCTACACCACTCCCTTCCTCCCCTTGGACTTGAGGACTTGGTCTTGCCCTGGTCCACTTGGTCAATAAGTGTTCCAGTGATTAGATGGGGCCTGGCACCTAGAAGCCTTCAGTGTGTCTAAATGAATGAATGAAAGAATAGATGAAGAAATTAAAAAAAAAAGTTTTCAGTGCCTCTAATTGTTTTCATATTTTCTCCAAAATTAAAACTCTTTAATCAATCAAACACTTTCTGGGAGTTAGGAGGAAGGTGATCTGGTTGAGTTAATGCAGAGTGAATATGCTCATGACTGAAAGCCCATTAATCTTTTGTGAATCATTTGCATTGTTAAAGAGAGTGCTTGATAATCCAAATGAAGACCTAATTCACAGAATTTTAGGCAAAGGAACAAGGTGAGACTATGTACAAACAGGCAGGCTTAGTAATAATACCGGGCAGAAGAGAACTGATTAGGGCAGATTAACTTTACCCGGGAATCTGTTTGTTCCCATGGTGAGAGTCACTAAAGCTGCCTCTACCTTTTTATAACTTCTTTTTACCTTCTCTTCCAAACCAATAGGTTTTCTATGAGCTCATAAATGTTTTCTGGACTGCTTTTATGTTCCAGTAAAATAGAGCATAGGACTAGAGTAATGACAGCCATTTGTATGAATGGGCCATTGCTAAGTCAGGGACTGCTTGCCCCAGAGATAGATTTAGGTCTTTGTTATGGAGGAGGTTAGTTTTGGCAGAGCAGTTCAAGTTCAGATGTAGAAACTTGAATGGCTTGTGTAGGGATGCTTCACACATCTAGGATCAATTTCTGGATGACCCCATGAACTTAAGACTAGACTTTGTCTGGATCAGAGTGTGTGTGTGTGTGTAGGGGGAGGCTAAAAAAGGTGAACTTTGGAGTGAGCAAGAAGGGACAAACAAGATTGGCTATGGATCATCCTCTGTCTTTGGAGAAGGAGTCATCTCTCCTTTCCTACCTTCCTCCTTCCTTCCCTTCGTTTTCCCATCTCTCCTCTCCCTCGTTTCCCTCTCTCCCTCCATCTTTCTTACTCTTCATGTAACCATATTTACGGATCACATTCTGTATGCTTGAGCTCTTTCCCACCGTTTCGTTGCATTTGGATATTAATTATGTTCTGAGACCAGACCAGATTTTAAGTCGCTAAGACCTCAGTTTTGCTTGAGTTTCTCTAATTAATCAATCCCCAGTGGTTGGTGGTTATTTTTGTAATCGTAGATGTTTAAGGGTTAATTCCTTAATAATAATGAAGCAGGCAGCAGTCTCAGTTCTTTTACGCTTTATCAAGTCCTACTCAGGGCATCAAAACAATGACATCGTTGATGAAAATTCTTCTCAGTAGAGAATGAGAAGAGTAAATTGAGAGGAGGTCGCTCTGCAGTGCCAAAATAGGACTTGAACAAAAATTTAACTAATTATTCACTAATTCACATGCATTTCTTTAATTTTCTTCCATATCCTAAGATTGAGTTTGGGTCTCAGATGGATGTTTGTTTCTTTTGTTGTTTGCTTTTGGTTATTTCTTTCTGATTCTGGAGTACCTTTTATTTATTTATTTATTTTTAAGATTTTATTTATTTATTTGACAGACAGAGATCACAAGTAGGCAGAGAGGCAGGCAGAGAGAGAGGGGGAAGCAGGCTCCCTGCTGAGCAGAGAGCCCCATGTGGGGCTCGATCCCAGGACCCTGGGATCATGACCTGAGCCGAAGGCAGAGGCTTAACCCACTGAGCCACCCAGGCACCCCTGGAGTACCTTTTAGATTATAACAATGACCAACGTTTACTGAGCTCTTAGTAGCTATCGGGCATTACACGGAGTACTTCACAACAACCCTGAAGTGAAGTGACATAGGTCCTGTTAACACCAGCACTGTCGGGATGTGAAAACAAAGCTGAGACTGGTCAAGTTATTTGTCCATGCTCATACAGGTAGCAAGTAATGGAACCTATTTTAGAAGCCCAGAGCCCTACCCTCTGCCACATGCTACATCTTTTCTGTGATTCTAAGAATATAGACCATTGGGCATAAGACATTTAGAATGAGAGAAATATCTCTGTCTATATATATCTCATGGACTATAACATGTACATTTTTCAAGATTTTGTTCATTTTTTGGGAACATGAATAAAATTAGTAAAAGGACTAGAGTCCATTCTGCATAAAACTGAGGTTTTCTCCTGCATCAGGAAGAAGAGTAGTCACAACTGTCCTGGTATTTTCTCCTCTTTTTCTGTTGCTATTCTGAGCAAGAGCTAGATGGGTTTCTGACCTCTTTTTTTCTGCTTTCTACTTAAATAGTATCCTCTGATAGCCAGATAGAGATTAGTCAGTGTAAGAAAAATCAAAGCTATTTTCTATTTGAAAAGGTTACTTAGGTAAATTATTTTTTCTCTTCTGGAGATCTTTTAAACACACTACACACACATGCACGCACACACACACACAGATGTTCATTCAAGAAAAATTAGAGACCTCTGGAGAAGTTTAAGACCAGAATAGATTCTCTTACCTGCCTAAATGTAGAAAGTAAAGAGATAATCTTTCTTCTTTTATAACTCTGATATTTTTCCTCTGTAAAGGTTACTGTCCAGTTTTGAAGACAAAACATAGAATCACAATAAGAGACTTTAGTTTCTGTCCTAAGACCTTTGATAATGTGGCAGAGCAATGATCTTAGTCATGCCTTTCACTTTTGAAAAGCAAGTTAAGGTTTACTGGGTTAAGGCTGCACATTATAAGAACCATATACAACCATGTTCCCTTTATGGTTCATATTATTTCTTTGGGAATAAGCTAAGACTTTGCAGAGAATGGCAAACTATTTGAAGTGACTGGGAAAATAGGAAGTGTTGTCCTTACTAAAGACAATGAAGCAAATGGTCTGATTTCTTTTTCAGATAGCATAGATGACCCAGGAAGTTTCTCTCACAAGTTCTTTGCTGTTGTGAAAGATAGAAAAATGGTCCCTCAGAGAAGTTCATGTCTCTACCCCAAGAAATGTGACTGTGTTAGTTATGTGGGAAGAGGAATTTTGCTTGATGTGATTAAGTTAAGGATCCTGGGGTAGGGTGACTATCCTGGATTATCTAAGTGGGCCCATATGGTCCTTGTACATGAAAGAGGGAGGCAGGAGAGAGCAGGGGTTAGAGTTGGGCACTGGAAGATACTCCATCACTGGATTTCAAGATAGAGGTAAGGTCCATGAGCCGAGGAATGGAGGTCGCCTCTGGTAGCTAGAAAGGCAAGGAAATGGAGTTTCCCCCAGAGCCTTCAAAAAGAAGGCTGTCCTGTTGATATCTTGATTTGAGCCCACTGCTATGGTCTGAATGTTTGTGGCTCCCCAAATTCATATATGAAAATCCTCATACCCATTGTAATGGTACTAGAAGGTGGGGACTTTGGGAGGCCATTAGGTGTTGAGAGTGAAGCCCTCCCGAGTAGGAATAGTGCTCCTATAGCCCGTTTGCCATGTGAAGATACAGTGAGAAATCTGCAACCTGGAAGAGGGCCCTTGCTCAACCGTACTGGGTTACAGATCTTCGACTTCCAGCCTCCAGAATGTGAGAAATAACTTTTTGTTATTTCTGTTTCTAAGCTAACTAGTCTGGTATTTTGTTATAGCTGCCCAAATGGACAAAGAAATCCATTAAGACCCATTTTGGACTTCTGACCTCAGAATAGTAAGACAACAGTTGCTTCAAGCTATGGACTTTGTGGCAATTTGTTATAAAAGCAATACAAAATTAGTACTTGCCATGGGTCGTAACAATTGTTATGGAACAGGTATTAAGCCTGTAACTGGAATCAGCATGGGAGGAAGTTGCCGGGAAGTAATCCAGTGTGTGCGCATGATCTTTTTGGTGCTGAAATTAGTGTTGATTTGGAGAATACTGCACTTGTTACTCTCGTGTTTCTGTAGCTATCTCTGCATAAAAATTCTGGGGTTGGGGGCACCTGGGTGGCTCAGTGGGTTAAGCCTCTGCCTTCAGCTCAGGTCGTGATCTCAGGGTCCTGGGATCAAGCCCCGCATCGGGCTCTCTGCTCAGCAGGGAGCCTGCTTCCCTCTCTCTCTGCCTGCCTCTCTGTGTCAAATAAATAAATAAAATCTTTAAAAAAAAAAAAAAGTCTGGGGTTGGTAAACCACCTGGAGGGATGGTTTGTATAACTGTGTCATCATCAAATACTGAAAGACCTTCAGGTGGGGAGGGGATGGGAAAGGGAAGAAACCATGTAAGTTTTTAACTAGGAGGATAAAAATTAAAATCAGACATGTGTAAGATCGAAGTTTCTAAAAATCAGTTTCCTGAGACCCCCAATTACATAACAATACCTAAATACGAAAATTTAAAAATAATGAGTTCTTTTTACCCAAGATAGCTTTAATCAGAGCTTTTGTTGTGTTTCTGCATATCCCTTGTGAGATGATATATTATAATATTTTATATTTATATATGTCTCTAGCCCAGTTCCTGACACAGAACTTCTAAAAAATCTTTTAATTTTCTAAGTAATAAGAGCTCTAGGAGTCTCTTTTGTTTTAGTATTTGGTCTTTGACCGCAGTTCTTAAATCCTTTGGAATTTCCTGGGTGATAGCAGTGTTTTTGTTCTAATAAGGTGTCTCTCAGGATGCTTGGGAATGGGGCCCGGTCACCAGAAAGAAAGATTAAGCCGTGACTAGAAACTTGGAATCGTCAGCCCCCATGCCATATTCCCTAGGGAGGGGAGATGAGCTGGACATGAGTGTATTAACCGAGCATGCCTATGTGATAAAGCCTTCATAAATACCCCAAAAGCACGGGGCTTGGAGAGCTTCTGGGTTAATGAACCTGTGGAGGTGCCAAGAGACAGGTACTCCTAGAGAGGGTGGGAAATGCAACGCTCCTTAGGACGTACCTTGCCTTACACATCCCTAGCATCTGGATGGTCATTTGTCTCCTTTTTAAGACCCTTTTAAAATAAACTGGAGAGTGAACTGTTTTCCTGAGTTCTGTGAACTGCTCCAGGAAATTAGTCAAACCCAAGGAGGGAGTCGTGGAAGCCTCGCAAGTGTAGCCCGATGGTCAGAAGCGGAGGTGATAACCTGGACTTGTGATCGGCTCCGAAGTTGTGATGGGCACCTTGTGGGAGCCCCCGGCCTGTGAGATCTGATGTTGTCTCCAGGTAGATAGTGTCAGGACTGACGTGAACTGTTGGACCCCCAGCTAGTGTCACAGAGAATTACTGGTTGCCGCAACAGTGCCTCCCACAACTGGTGTCAGAAGCGTTGTGAGTATGGCCGTTGTGGGAACATAGAGGAAGCACCTGGTGAAGACGGTTTTCCCTGTACACTAATCTGTTCCCTAATCTGCGCTGATCCTTACAAGGATGCTTCTGAAGAACTGTGATATGACAACATGCTTTGTTGTCAACAATATGAGGTAAAATTATTGCTTGGGGCATTTTACTGACCCCGTTGAATACTGACAATCCACAAGAGCCACGTAGGTCAAATGTCATGATACTCTGAGGGAGCCATGTTCTCATGAGAGAACTTGGCGGCATAAAGCCCGAGTTCTAGTGTTATTTCTCAATACCTGTGTAATTCTCATAGGCTTATAGGACTCTGGGAGTGAGAAATTTAGTTATACCTCTTTCATCTTAGGATGGGGATAGCCCCTTGGCCTGCGCTTTCCCATCCGTAAAATGGATTATATACCATAATTTTTTGCAAAATTTCAGGAGGTTAAAGACCCTTAAGGGACTTAAATACGTATTGCACTTAGAATACTTTATCACCTTAGTCTACTACAGATGTGTAAGGTTTCATTAACACCTGGGATACTTAATTTGCTGGAAGACACTATTCTTGACTGTGCTGGATCATAGAGAAATGGTCATAAAGAAATGGTCATGACATTACCATATTTTGAAAATTCACTCAGGTTGGCTTTTGAGAGGCAACAATGATAGTGAGCCTCTTTTCTCCAATTTGGCCTACATTTAGCCCTGCTTTGCCTTTCATTGACAGGCTCGCTAATTTCTTTTTTCTATCTAGAGAGTATAAGCCTATATACTATGGCTAATGACATCTTTTCCTCTTTCCTGTTTCATTTCCTCGTTCCTGTCAGTGGAGGGGTTACTTGGCTCTGGAGTACAGTTCTGTTTTATATGTCTTGGGGCTGATTTTTTCCATAGAAAGCACAAGCGAATGAGAAAAATATGGTTTCAATATCAGAATTTTGCTTTAAAGACAACTTTTAATAATGAACTCTGTTTATTTTATTGAGACATATCAGTATAAGTTTGTTTCTGCTCTGTGCTAAGCATTCCAATGTGACATCTATTGTTTGTTACTTTTAATGTTCTCATTAACCCAACGCTTTTGAATGAGCCATAGAGTTAAATTATTTCAGTAACTGAAAGTGAAGATATTATCTAGGAAGTTGCTGCTCCAGCATATTCTGATGGTTTCAAGGAGCTAATGAGGCTTCCAAAGGTGCCTGTTTGGAAGAAGCTAAATGACCACAGACATCAGGCATAAGTAAGTGTGTAATATAGAACTCTAGCTGGGAATGTGAATAATCAATTAAAAAACCCAGAAGCATCAGAGTAGATCTTAAGGATGGAATATGGATTCTACTGTAGGAGGCTTAATGAATCACTATTTGGAAAACTATAAAAAGGTACTTCCTTCCCTGGGTTCTTCTCTTCCCCTTACTATTTTCCCTTCTGAGTATTTTCTTTGCTTGCCCCTTAAACCATTCCCTTAAATCCTTAAATCTTTGGGTCTGCCTTGACCTATGGTATTTTTACTCCTCCAACTTTTCCTTAATTGTATCCATTGCCATCATATGACAGAGATTACTGTTTGTTGAATCAGTATCTGTTTATCCCTCTTCCTTAGCAGAATCCTGATTTCATGCGGGGAGTTAATGGGGTCAACTAAAACATTTGCTCCCTAACTTCTATTATACCTATGTGGGACTGTATGGCTAAGATTAGGCTAAGGAGTTGTGAATAGAAGTGGTGTGCAAGGTTTCAGTGGAGGTTCCTAAAAGGTCCTGGAAATGTCCTCTCCTGCCCTCTTTGCCTTCTGTCAGCTGCCTGTAATGCAGCCATGATGGGCAGAGCTTGACGAGCCACACTAGACCAGGAAGTGACCTTAAGGATGGAAACCATGTACTGAGGATAGTGATGCAGAAAGCTGGAAGCCTTGCTCTGTAATGATAGGTTGTAGTCACTGTATCGACCTTGGACTCTGCATCTCTGGATCCAGAGAAATTGCTTTTAATTCTGTTAAAACCACGTTATAGCCAGGCAACGTAATCTTAATTGGTAAACATAAATTTTTATGTGGATTCCTATACTACTACATCTTTATCTCTAACCTCGTCCCCCTGAGTCTTAGATTTGTGTGTTGAAATAATTACAGAACACTTCCTTATTGATATTCTGTAAGTATTTTAACATTATCTTCTCCAGACCGAGCTCCTAATGTCCCTCCAGGACTCTCCCTAACCTGCCCCCACAGTTTTTGGAATTTACCACAGTTGCAGCATCCAAGGAGAGCCCACGGGGCAGTTCTGGATCTCTCTGCTTCCTCTCCCATCATTCCAATCAGTCATCAGATCTTTCTAGGGCTTTTCTCCTCATAAATATTTACTAAGTTTGTCTCCTCACTCTTCATCCCTCTCACACAGCCCCGATTCAGCTTCTCATCATCTCCAGCCTGTCCTGGATACTTGAAAGGTGATTCTGCCTTTAATTCTATCTTCTGCTCAGCTAGTTTTTACACATGTCACAAAGGATTTATTTAAAAAGCAAATTGGATCACATCATCTCCTGCTTAAAACATTTCAAGAGCTCTGCAGCAATGGGCCCTTGATCTTGGCACACAGGGCCGTGATCTGCTCCTACTTATTTCATAATTTTCATCACTGCTCCTCTTTGTCTTGTATTTCATACTCCAGTAATACTGCAATTTGTAATTTTTATAACGAGCATGGATTTTCAAGCTCCTGGGTTGTTGCTCATACTATTCCCTTTGCCTGGAACTGTTCTCTCTTCCCCCTTAATCTTTCTTTTGTATAATGCATATCTTCCTGAACTAATTCGGTCCCATCTTCTCTGTGAAGACTTCCTGGACTGCCATTCCCACCTGGCTGGATTGGGTGCCACCCCTCCTCCCCAATCCCCACCGCAGACCAGTTTTCAGTGCTGAGAATCTGGGGGTAGGGAATGAGGGAAAAGGAAGAAGGGGGTTCTGAAGTAAGATTGCCAGATTTGGCATAAAAAAGTACAGGATGCCCAATTAAATTTGAAGTTCAGATAAAAAGATGCATAATTTTTAAGTATAAATACATCCCATGCAATATTTGGAACACACCTATACTAAAAAAATAAGTTGTTTGTTTAAAATTTAGACTTATCTGGGCATCCCGTATTTTACCTAGCAAACTTATATTGAAGACAAATTAACATGTTTCTTGTTTTTTTTTTTAAATTTAAATTTATATTTTTATCCCCAGGGGTACAGGTCTGTGAATCGCCAGATTTACACATTTCACAGCATTCACCATAGCGCATACCCTCCCCAATGTCCATAACCCCACCACCCTCTCCCGACCCCGCTCCCCCCATATTTCTTGTTTTTGCTTCGTTCTCTTTCTGGCCTTGCTTATGAAAATATTGAAAGCAAAGAATGGTCCAGTTTTAAATATCACTGCCCTGGGGGCGCCTGGGTGGCTCAGTGGGTTAAGGCCTCTGCCTTCAGCTCAGGTCATGGTCCCAGGGTCCTGGAATGGAACCCTGCATCGGGCTCTCTGCTCAGCAGGGAGCCTGCTTCCCTCTCTCTAGGCCTATTTGTGATCTCTCTCTCCCTGTCAAGCAGATAAATAAAATCTTAAAAAAAAAAAAAAAGAATAGGGGCAAATTTGAAACAAATTATATCCTTGCCTACTGGATATTAATTGAGCTTGTTGAAGTGTCATTCTGAATCACTACAACCTGGTTTCTCATTCTATTCTAAAGAAGAAGAAAAATGTTTTAGCAGCTCCCCAGGGCCTCAGGCCGACTCAGAAGACGGCAAGGGCAGGAAAGTAGCACCTGGCGGTGTGGCTTCCAACAACAGAGTTGCTGGTAAACTGTCAAGAGAGCGCAGATGAACTCAGCCAAATTTGGCTGTTCCTTTGAAGGGGCAGAGAGGGACTTAGGTCTCTTGGGTGGCTATAGAATAACCGGTATTGCCTAGCATTTCCTTAAAGTTCTGCAGACCCATATTCAGAACTTTGGTGTCCCATAAGGGTCTGGCCGCTTTCTGTTGAGAATTAGGTCATATGCACTTTGAAGTAAGATCTGCTTTTATCATACAGGGCATTATGGAATAAATATATCTATAAAAATAAATTTGTACTGGACGTTTTGAAGTATAAAGATGAACTTTTAAAATAATAAGCTGTGAGCTTGTAACATCTGAGCGATTAACACTAAGGCTACATTTGGCCAGGTTGTCTTAGCTGTGTCCACTGTAGTTACACATTTCCTTTTTCTCCATGGAAGAGTTATTGCTTACCCACAGTGTCTCTGCATTAGGGTCTGCTCAGTCTCTTGCTCTTCTCCCTTCTCACAGCTGGAATTGCAACAGATGGGGTTATCGAATGCAGAGAAAGAGATAAAATTAACCCAGGTAATGAGCAGTAGTTTTACTGATGGAGGAATTTTAGTTCATTTGGGAAAATTCCAGACGCTCAAGATGTGCAGTAAGATAAATCAAAACCTAGTTTTGGGAAATAAAAGGGGTACGGCTGCAATTTAACATTTATCTAGAGCCAACATCACACTTAACATGGCATGAGGTAGAGGAGCAGCTTGGGCATTGGCCTGTGTTCCTAGTTTCTTGTCTAAGAAAAAAGCTTTTGGAAGTTGGAACCACTTCATATTTTAATTGGTTCACATGGGCATTTAAAAAGTGCATTTAGTTAAGAGGATGCCACTTGCTCTTCAGAGGCTGATGGTTTCTATTTATCTAGATCTACTCAGGAAGCAATGGAGTAGACTTATGCCACCCGTGACTTAAATGTCATAAACAAGTGAGAGGCTGTTTTCACACTGAGAAGAGCTAGAGCTTTAATGATCCTTGCAATCTTTTCTTTGTTTGTTCCTTCCTCCCCTCATTGCCTTCTGCTTCCTTCTTCCTCTTTTCTGCCTCCTTCTACAGTATTTACTGAATATCTGCTTGTATTCTTGGTGTAAGAGATGGAGTAGTGAACAAAATAGACAAAAATCCCTGCGCTCAGTATAGTGTACTTGGGAGATAGATCTTAAACAAGACAAACTTGAAAATATATGATAGTGATATGCATGAAGGAGGAAACTAAACAGGAGGAAGAAGATTATGTGCATGGTTGAATTTCACACAGAGTGCTCAGCTTCGAAGCCCTTACTCAGAAGATTTCAGGAAAGATCTGAAGAAGTAAGGAAGCAAATCATATGGATTTTTGTGGGAAGAGCATTTTAGGAAGAGTGACCAGCAAGGGCAAAGGCCCTGAGGTAGGAATGTGCCTGTCTTTGAGGAACAGTAACAGGCAGACCAGTGTGAGGACAAGTTTAGTGAGACATGGCCAGAGAAGGGATGGGAGACCGGACTGTGTCAGGCCTTGAGGTCTCTGTAAGAACTCTGGGCTTTACTCTGAGCAAGACGGGATGGTGTTTGGGAGTTTGGAGCAGAGCAGAGAGACATGAACTGACATATATACACACACACACACACACACACACACCCCACACACACACACATTTTTTTTTTTAAGATTTTATTTATTTATTTGATAGAGAGATCACTGGTAAGCAGAGAGGCAGGCAGAGAGAGAGAGGAGGAAGCAGGCTCCCTGCTGAGCAGAAAGCCCGATGCGGGACTCGATCCCAGGACCCTGAGATCATGACCTGAGCCGAAGACAGAGGCTTTAACCCACTGAGCCACCCAGGCGCCCCCACACACACACACATTTAAGATTATTTATTCATTTATTTTGAAGATTTTATTTATTTATTTGTCTCAGAAAGAGAGAGAGAGAGAGCACAAGCAGGGGAAGAGGGGGTTGTGTCAGGCAGAGGGAGAAGCCTGATGCGGGACTCGATCCCAGGCCCCTGGGATCACGACACTTAACTGACCGAGCCACCCAGGAGCCCCTATTTATTTATTTTTGTGAGAAAGAGAGAGAGAGAGAGAGGATGTGCACACATAATGGGGGTTGGGGTGGGGACAGAGGGAGAAGCAGACTCCCTGATGAAGAAGGAGCCCAATGCAGGACTCAGTCCCAGGCCCCTGGGATCATGACCTGAACCAAAGGTAGACACTCAACCCACTGAATCACTCAGGCCCCAAACTGACTTATGTTTTAAAGGGATCCCTTTGGCTGCTATTTTGACAAAAAGACTAAAAATGGGCAAGAGTGAAAGCAGGAATTCCCATTAGGAGGCTATTACAACTGCCTAAGCAAGATGTGAGGTCAGTGTGGAACGACATCAGAGGACATTTTAAGAACTAGTTGTATTCTGCTTGTGTTTTGAAAGTAGAGCTAAAAAGATTCACTAGTGAATTGTGTTATAGTGCAAGAGGAATAAAGAAATCAAGGAGCATGCCAAGGGTTTGGCTTCACACAGAAATGGGAAGGATTTGGGGGCAAGCAGATTTTGGTTAGAAATGGCAGAAGTTCAGTTGTGGGCATGTTAACTTTGAGACGTCTATTAGACATCCAAGGGAAGATGTCAACAGGCAACTGCCTGTTGGATATACTGGACTGGCGTTCATGGAAGCGTCTTGGATGGAGATAGGAATATGGTAGATATCAACGCGTGGATGGCATTTACAGTCATGAGTTTGGATGGAATTACAAGATAGGAAAGCACAAATGTCCCAAAACTAAGCTGCTGGATACTTCACATCTGAAAGTTGGGGAAATGATGAGAAAGTGGGAAGGAAAATGGAGGAAAAGCATCCTGGGAGGGAAGAAAGAAACCAGGGAAATTTGATAGGAAGAGGCTTTGAGTGAAAAAAATGTTTTAAAGCAGAGAGAGTGACCAGTAGTATCAAATGCTGCTTATGGTTCAGCTAAATGCTGCCAACAGGTCTGAGAATTGTGCATGGGGAGGGCCTTGGTGGATCAGTCTTATAACTGAACTTGCCACTTGAGGTGCATTAAAATGAACACAACCCAGGGGAGTGCTGAAAGCAAAGAACTTTTTATTTCTTGTTATAAGTAAGGAGACAGGGAGCTAGCCCTCAAAGTGCTGTCTCCCTGTGGGGCTAGTACAGAAAGCTTTTATTCACTGTATCAGGGGCTGGGGGCAGGGAGCTTGCATATGCATTAAGGAGCTTAAACATATTCTGTTACTGAGGCACTTTGGTTCAGTTGCGCATGCCTAGCACGTCAACGGCTAGTGTGCACCTTGTATGTTCAAAAAATGTTGAACCCCCTACCCCAATGGAAGTTCTCAGTATTATAATAAGCTACGGGTAACTTTAGGACTGCTCAGGAGGGCTCCTGCACAGGTTCTCAGCTCTACTCAAGCTTAAACTGGCTCACATAATGGGGTATCAGGTGAAACACCTAGCTGGGGGTTTCCTTGGCAGGAATTGCTGGCTCTGCAAAACAAAACACATTCTTGCCCTGCTTTTATCCCCTCCTCCTCCTTCCTTCCGCCGCCAGCTTTCTGCCCTCTGATCTAAGTAACTCCCCATTGCATCCTCGCTAACAGGGCCAGAGGTCTCCTGAGAAGGTGGACACTGTTGATCGAAGGCTCAGGCGGTCATGCTGGCAGGTGCCCCGGTGCCACTTAGTCTGGTCCCCAGAGGTCTTTTCCATCTCAAGAGACTTGAAATCTAGAAAATATCTTTATTCTTTATGTTGAAGATTTCATTTGGTACATTTGGTGACTGTGTCTCTGGGATAGTGCTCATGAACTATCTGTCCTACAGGTTTCTTGCCTGGGTCCATGTTTTCTTCGTTGGTCTGTTGTGCCTGGGGATGACACGACCTCTGTTGTTCTGAACTGGCAGGATGGACCCGGATACTGGCTCTAGTATTGGTGGTGTGAAGGAGGGCAAACTTGGTTAGAGAGAAGTAGAGAGGAAAGAAGGAAAAGATCAAAATATTGAGTATAGAAAAAAAAAATATTGAGTATAGAGAACACTTCCAAAGAGTTTTATTATAAGGAAAGGGACTCTCATCCCCTCCTCTTCTTTCCTCTCCCCTTCCCTTCCCTTCCCTTCCATCCCCTCCCCTCTTTTCTTTTTTATTTTCTTTCCTTCTAATTTTCTGATAAGATATTAATGGAAAAATAAGTTTAAGTCCTCTAGAATCCTTACAGCTTCCAAATGTTAAAAGAAAGAAGGCTTTAAAACAATAGGATGAAAGAAAGAAGGAAGAGGGAACTAGGGAGGGAAGGGAGGAAAGGAGTCTAGGACAACATGGTAGGATTTAGTTACATTGGGTTCTGTTCCAGCTCTGCTACTTCACTGTTCTCTAACCTTGGCCATGTTTTTTAACATCTCTATCTCCTAGGAGCCTCATTTATGAAATAGGAAGAATTTCTCCCCCTTAAGGTTACTGTGGCAAAATTCTGCATAAGGCATAAAATGCCATGAGAAATGGTAAAGTAACTTTGGTGGGAACTGAAAAAATATTTAGAAAGTGAAGAGCAAGTTGCAATAGATATTGACTTATTTTCAAACCTGAAAAAAAAAAAGATTACCAACTCTATTTTCTTTTATTTTTTAAAGATTTTATTTATTTATTTGACAGACAGAGATCACAAGTAGGCAGAGGCAGGCAGAGAGAGAGAGGAGGAAGCAGGCTCCCCACTGAGCAGAGAGCCCGATGTGGGGCTCGATCCCAGGACCCTGAGATCATGACCTGAGCCGAAGGCAGAGGCTTTAACCCACTGAGCCACCCAGGCGCCCCCCAACTCTATTTTAGATTTAACCAATATGGGTTGTATTTTCTTCGATTAGGAAAGAATAAATACTGTTTTAATGCAGTTAGTATGTGTACAATTCTATGCTATGAGTCTTTATTTCTATGCTCCAGGACCTTAATATATTGGGAAAACAAAACAAAAACACACAAAAGTTTAAAATGGAAAGGGAATATAAAAATTTGTGAGGTAGGATACAGTAAGATAAATTTTTTTCTATTACCAGTTTACAAAATACAATATAGGCAAAAATGTTAAACCAATTTCTTTCAGAGTTCTACATTGCTAGTGTAATACATTTAAAAAAAATCATTAAATAGTCATTAACATTGTCTCATTTACCATGCACTTAGGTGGAGAAAGTCAATTGTTACCCTAATTCTGGAATTCGGGCCTGTGATATACAGTCCTGCCTCTGTCAGAAGATTTGGAATGAATCGGGACCACATAGGAATTATAACTCTAAGAACTTGTGCCCTGGAAATAGAAAGATTGCCGAGTGACAATAGAATCATGATTCCTGGAATAATTTCTGCTTCTGCCAAGAAACCAACACAGTTACCTGAAACCTCACTCATAAAGTATCCATAGTAGAAAGGCATGAGGCAGAGCACCTCAGCCTCGTATAGCTCACCTGTAGCTGTAGGAAGACTATGGCCTGTGAACGAACACACACAAGACCTACCTAACACCTGAGAATGCCAAGCTCTACTTGAGCACTGGGAGCTCTGAGATTTTTTTAAGAAAGCAAGCTATTCCTATATATGATTTTCATCACCTTACACAGCAAGGGTGGGCAGCAACTTTTAAGATGAATTGTTAGTCCTCGGATCACCAGTTGGCAAACTGTGAAAATGGATCCTTTTGTACTTAAGACCCCCACTTTCCCATCAAGTACCTCCTTGTTATCTTCTTGTTTCATCCGTCCTGGTGTGGCAAACACACTTCTTTTGCCCATCTCCTGCCTTCACTCTTTTCATTCTCGTAGATAGACTTATTAAAAAACAAAGGCTTTCGTGACGAAGCATAGTTTCTCAGTTTGAAGGGTTGCTTTCAGTTCATGTTTAGCTATTTTCTTAGGGTCTGGAACTTGCACACTGCAGGTGCTGAAGAAGTGCAGCCAAGGAAAGTTCATGTGACTGTTTTCACCCGTGCTGCCCGCTTGCAGTAGAGTTATCATGATAAGGACGCTTATCAAACGTTCAGCTCTAGAGTTATGTTCTTCAAATATGTGAGAACTGCTATGGATAAGACAGTGTCAGCCACCCCCGAATCAATCCTGCCCAACAGCTGCCAACGTGATACTCCTCCAGCCCCAATTCCCTGGGCTCAGAATCTGCAATGGTTGCTGGGATGGTTCCAGCTGAGGGTGTACTAGAACTAGCGGGGCACCATTTTGTTTTTACTGTTTTCCACGGACCGGAATTTTCTGTCAGTGAACACAGTACAAAAGAGAAAGAGCGACACCACACACACACACGCACACACACACACTCCTTGGCTCAGCCCTAAACTTCCAAACAACTCTCATTAACAGTTAAGTTCTAATGAAATTGTGCCATGTGCTTGTTGGTAACTGAATGGGATTCAAACAGGACTCCCTGCTGCATCTCATAAAGTCTTGTTTGGAAGATTGTATCTAATTATTATCCCATAGGAAGGCTTGATAGGATCACTTAGAATTTTCAGAGACTTTGCCAGCTCTACACATGAGTCTGAGAGTCCATGACAAATCAGTGCTGTAGTACAGATGGCCTGTATAGTCTGAGTGGTTTGGGCCTTCCTAGAATGACCACCCGGTTGGCTGACCTCTGAGGGACTGAGAAACTAATCTTGCAGATTTGTAACTTTGGACTGGAGGAAGAACCAATGTCATCAGGCTGCTTTGGCTTCTCTGTATTTGCTCCAGAGGAGTGCTAGGCTCTCCTGAGGACCTTATGGTTTGATCTCATTTTATCTTTCCAAACTTCTCCTTCACATTAATTTTCATTTCAATAGATCTGTGAGAAATTGTGGCAGTTCTAATAACATGAACATTAAAAAAAAATCCCATAACATCAAGGTTGCATATTTCCTACTGATTAGTGGCTTTCTCTTGATTAAATTATGCATTTTTAATACAAGTCCTTTATTTCTCAACAGTAACACATGGCAGAGTCATCCCTTGGTGTAGACCAAATGTGTTTATGGGTCCCTGTCTAGGCATATAGGGAACGGCTTTGAACTTCAGACTCCGTGTATGAAAGACATCCAAAATACTTAATAAACGCTTCTGTTACAACTTTTTACATCATCTCTCTGAGGGGAAAAGGAATCTCATTGTTAAGCTAGTGAAGGGAAATGGAGACATTGAAGGTGGGTGGCTTGTCCAAGGTCACTAAGAGACTTACGTTGCACTAGCTGAGTAGCCTAGGGATTGAAATCCCAGACTAGATATCGCCAAGTACATTCGATTTCCAACTGGTTTAGTAACTACGTGGGGCCTCGCTGTGGTGCACTTTGTTAGCACCAAACATCCAAACATATTGATCGTTTTATATCGGCTTCTAAAGTACCTTAATCTCAGTAACTTCTTTATGTTTTATGTGATGCTCAGGGAAATCTCGGCCAGATTTTTGAACAATTTATGGGTAGGCAGACAGTGAATGGTACCTGAGGGTTTTCTGCCCTCTGATTCTTTTGTTCTGAATTTCAGAATGCTACATGTTAGAAGTAAGCGCTGCACAAAAGAAGTTTTCAGGGTAATTTAGGACAAGTTGTTATATGTACTTTCTCTCACAGATTTTCTTATCCTGACTAGAGATCCAAGTTCTTTTGCTGGTTGCAGGCTTTTTGCGTGAGGACAGGAGTTTGGCAGGAAATTTCTACGTGTCGTGATTCTGGAAGAGGGCTAGGCCAAAGGAAGCCTCACATGTCACGGTGTGGCCCAGGATGACCCAGTGCTTGGTATTGTAAGGTTTAGTTGGAAGAGGTAAGTTTGGTTAACAAGGGAGATAACACCAATGAACTCTGAATTATCAGTATAGCCTTTCACTTGTTTCCCTGCATCCTTTCTTGGCACTATTAGTCTACATTCAGCCTCATAGCCAATGTGAGCTTTCTAAAATACAAGTCTTGTTTTTCTGTTTTAAAGATTTATTTATTTATTTTAGTGAGTGAGAGTGAGAAAGAGAGTGTGTGTATGTGTGTGTGTGGAGGGTGTTGATCCTACAACCCTGAGATCATGACCTGAACTGAAACCAAGAGTCAGATGCTTAACTGACTGAGCCACCCAGGCGCCCCTAAAATACAAGTCTTGTTCAACAGTTGTCCTGATTAAATGTTCTTGCAGTTGCACCTTGTGTTCATTAGGTTAAAGCTAGGTTATGCTGTGGTAGCAAATAAACTGAAAATGTCAGTGGCTCTTCAAAGCATTTTTTTTTTAAATTTTAAGATTTTATTTATTTATTTGACAGAGAGAGAGAGCACAAGTAGGCAGAGCAGCGGGCATCGGGCTCCTGCTGAGCAAGGAGCCCATGTAGGACTCAATCCCAGGACTCTGGGATCATACCCAAGCTGAAGGCTGCTGCTTAACCAACTGAGCCACCCAGGCATCCCTACAAAGCAAATGTTTTAAGTCTTACTCATTCTCTGTGTCCCCTGTGGTGCAGGAGTATGGGGGGCAATGCTCTGCCTCACACAGTGGCTCAGGGATCCAGGCTGGTGGAGTCTCTACCATCTGAGTGATGCTGGTAGCTACAGCAAGGGTAGAGAGTATGTGAAGGTGGCTTTTCTGGGCTTTGAACCAGAAGTGACATATATCACTTCTGTCACAGCCTGTTGGTCAGAACTGGCCCCGTGATTCCTTCAACGCCAATGTTAGGGAGGTGTGGGCTTTCGTGTGCTGGGAGGAGAGAACAGATGTTGTGGAGCACTGCTTAAGCTGGCTGCATTCTTCATGGCCCTTGTCACGGATGTTTCTCATAATTTACTCCCTGCCTCAGCTCTAACTACCGTCTACCTTCCCCCCTTCCCCGGCCATCCTCACTTCTCATTTAGACGCAATCATTCTGAGCTTCTTACAGTTCCCAGATTGTGCTCTGCTGTCTCTCACACTTTCGTATGCACATATACTGTTTCCTTCTCCTAAAACACCTCTGCCCACTCTTTGGCACTTTTTATAATTCAGTTCTAATATTGTTTTCTCTGGGTATGAAGATTTTCTTGGAAACTGCACCCCCAGGATGGGTTATTTAGCTGTTCTCTTGATCCCGTAATGCCCAGTACTTAATATCTCTGTAGCACTTTTAAGACAGCACGTGGATTGTGTGTTGATTCACTTTTCTTCCTACTAGACTGCCAAGAGATATCTTGGGAGAGGAGACCATGCCTTAATTAACCTTGAAACCCCAGCATCCAACACCTGGCCCATAGTAGATGTTCAGTAAATATTTGTTAAGTGATTATATGAATCACAAACTTTCACCTTTGTTAGTATGT
>ML105560.1:0-39745 GCA_003697995.1 Taxidea taxus jeffersonii | reverse complement strand
GTTGGAAAGTTAAAAATATATTTCCAGGAATCCATTGCAGCAGGAATTCTGGAAGGAAATGATATTCTGGCAGTAGCATGTCTTTAAGAGAGATCTGGAAGGTGGAAGCCAGGCAGAGGTCATAATCCTGCTGCTGCTTCATCAGGCAAGCAAGGTCCTGGAGATGTGTCAGAGGGCAGCTAGAGGACCTGGCTGAGCGCTTCAGTCTATATGTTCAGTAGTTCTGTGGGTGTCAAGAGAGATCTGTAGAGCTTGTGGCAGCAATTTCTTGATTCCTGGGTGGAACTTATGCACTGTGTTCCTGTCTTCAAAATCCCCAGTGGTGTCACCCTGACTTCTGATACACTAGCTTTTGTTAGAACTTTGTAAACACGTGATTCCCTATATTAAATTCCAGGCTGTTAAAAATACTGAGTCTGTTTCTTGGACTAAATCCTGATTGATGGGAAATTGGATTGGTTATATGACTTGGTTGGATCTGAAGGCAGTTATGTTTCTGTTACTACCAGAAAACTGGATCCTTGTAGTCAGCGGCATACTGTGCAAGAGGTCCTTAAATTATCATATGGGGTCCCAGGGATAAAATGCCTATGGGATGCAGGCTTTAGAAGACTGAGGGACTTTTATGACAGACTCCTCTAATAGAAACGAAGACTGCAGACTAGGGGGTGCTATGGCTGTGATGAGGAACCTTCTAAAAATCTTTTTTCTCTCCTAAAGTTACAGCTGTTATAACTGTGATCTGATCAGATGGGTTGCTAAATTATAACATAAGTTGAATTCTACAGCTTTACCAGGTTTTTAGTTTTTTGTTTTGGAGGGGGAGTGTCAATGTTTGGACACTGATTGGGAAAGACTGAGACACTAAGAATTGAAATGGGAACATTTGAGTGGACTAAAATGAATCTGGATAGCCTGAGCAACCAAACTCCTCTGAACCTCCCTTATCGTCAGAGGCAGCCCCAACCTCCTGCCTATGTGGTCAGTCCTGTGTTCATTGGACGACTTGGCATGACCTCTCTTGAGGCCTTTACTTTGAAAGGACGTGCCAGCTTTCCTCATGCTGCGTCCCTACCATTCCTTAATCCTTGACATAAGTCAATCTTAGCATATCCCAGGAGCATGTACAAAGTCTGATCCAGTAGAGAAAGCTTAAACATAAAAAGACTTGTTAAATATCAGCAGACCTCTGGAAAACATGGGAAAGAATGGGTTCTAAGTGTTCTAGACTGGAGAGGGGGGGATATATCTTATGTTGGGCTACATTTAAGGATATGGATAGACTTACAAAAGATTCTGAATTTAGGGTGCCTGCTCAGGGATGGGAATTCTTCCAACAAGTTGGAATGGCCATCATCTACGACTTCAGCATGCAGTTGTAAAGGGCCACTAGCTCCTCCCTTGGTGTGATCTCGGGGCTGGGATCTAAGCCTCAGAATGGCAGTACTCTGATGGGTGAGTCAGTGGTCTTAAGTGGCAACTTAGTATTTTACCTGAAGTGCCAGCTTTCCGTGCCCCACCATAGGCAATTCCTATGGAAATTTATAGGAGGCCACCCTGCTACAGAAAATTAGCCTTGGACAAGTTAACCCTTATCTTGTACTTGGCTGACTGACCAACCTCTGAACTCAGTTAACACCAGATAAAGTTGACTTGGTAAATTTGTGTGGAAGAGAGAATACAAAGGTTTAGGGTGATGAGAATATTAAAATATATTTTATCATATGTTACCTCTTCCTCCTGGGTCTCCTGAAAGGGCTCAGAGGAAGTTGCCTTCATAAAGTCCCTAAGAAATACATTGGTAAAGGGAGATATAGCATTCTTAAAAAGTGCATTAGTGGATATGCTAGTTTGCTAGTGTTGTCATAACAAAATACCTCAAACTAGGTGGATTACACAACACTTTTTTTTTTTTTTTCTCATAGCTCTGGAGATTTGAAGTCTAAGCTCAAGATATCGGCTAGTTTAGTTTCCCCTGAAGTCTCTTTCCTTGGCTTGCAGATGAATGCTTTCTTGCTGTGTCTTCACACGGCCTTTTCCCTGTGCTTGTGTGTGATAATGTTGCTGTATAAGAAATACATGTTTAGTCTTCATTTCTGTTTCTGGCCTAAAGCTTCTAAAAGCCTTGGAATTTTCTAAGTAATAGTGATAAAAGTATCTTAATCATAACAAGCCTCTTTCAACCACACCTGAGTTTATGCTAATGAGGTGACATTTGGAAAGCACTTAAAGGTGGAGGTGGGGTTGGGGGGGAGGTGGGATGGAGAGGGTGCTTGTTGCCTTGTGGTTGGAGGATTGGGACTTTCATTCCCACCTCCCAGACCTGTGGGGGGGGGGGGGGGTGAGGGGGAGGAATTGGAGCTTGCATCAACCGCCAATGGCCAGAGTTAAACAATTATGTCTATGTTATGATGTCTCCATAAGAACCCAGAAGGATGGGGTTTGGAGAGCTTCCAGGTTGCGGTACGTGTGGAAGCTGGATGCTCATAGAGCATGGAAGCTGTGGGTTCCTTCCCACATACCTTGCATCTCTTCCATCTGGTTGTTCCTGAATGATATCTTTTTATAGTAAACTGGTAATCCAGTAAGTAAAGTTTCTCTGAGTTCTGTGAGCAGTGGAAGCCAATGAATTGAACCCAAGCAGGTGGTCACTGGAACCTCTGATTTATAGCAGGTCACTCAGAAGCACAGGTGACATCCTGTACTTGCGATTGATATTTAAGTGTGTGGGTGGTGGGGTGGGGTGCAGTCTTGGAGGACTGAGCTCTGAACCTGTGGAATCTGATGTGGGTAGATAGTGTCAGAACTGAGTTGAACTGTGGGACACTGAGCTACGTTGGAGAACTGCTCAGGAGTGTGGGGGGAAGCCCACACCCTGGATTGGGTGCCAAATTGTTAATGTGCATCCCTGGCATCTGTGTATCCAAATTTCCTCCTCCTATAAGGACAGCAGTCAGGTTTGATCAGGGCCCACCTGAATGGCCACATTTTGACCAGATCACTTCTTACAGGCCCTATCTCCAAATACAGTCACTTTCTGAAGTTCTGGGGGCTAGGGCTTTAACACTGGGATGTGGGCTGCGGGGACACAGTTCAGGCAGTTCAACAGGGAATAGAGTAAGGGTAATTATTAGAATGATTTGACTCTTGGGACTTTTGTGGGGGAAGAACCGATGATTGTTTCTCCATTGAATCAGATGGTCAAGCAGGCTTTTTTTTTTTTTTTTTTTTTTTACCTTTGTAACTAAAGAAATAAAACAAACCCTTAAGATCTGGTGAATGGAAACTGACTTGAGTTGATGCATCAAGGCCCTTTATCTGACTCTCAGTCTGAGAGCATTCTCACCCCCACAGCTGCTTGACACCTGGTTAAAATACCTGCAACGCTTTTGTAAGTGTGTTCACTGGCTCTTTTTCCTACTCTTCCCCAAATGATTTGCCATTTGACACTTGAACACGGGGGGAAAAGAAAAAAAAAAAAGAGTTCTTTTAAGGATTATTGATCAGTGACTTTCAAATAATGATAATCCCTGGAGATCTAGAAAACACCGTGGGCCTCAGATCAGAGTGGGTCTTATTGAGGATCAGGTGATGAATGGATTAAGGGCTATTTTGGTATTGAAGCCAAGTGAAAACTATTCAAACTGCTCCTCCTTTTCAAAGTAGTAAATCAAAATCAGTGCGGGGTCTCTGGGGGAAAGAATCACAGAAATTAGCGCCACCACCAAAGATGGAATGGATATAGATATGGGGTGGTGGCCTCAGAGAAGGAAAGCGGGTTATTTTAATCAAGTAGTAATTCCAATTAGTTTCTTTGCTAGAATCAACATAGTCCCTGATAGGCAGCTATAATTCTGATGAGTTCTTTTTTCTTTTTATCCCATAACAGGGAGCACCAGAAGCAGTTTGCTCTTACCCTGACAAGAACAGGAGTACATGTCTTACTTTTTTCCTTTTTTTTTTAAGATTTTATTTATTTATTAGTTAGAGAGAGAGAGAGAAAGCACAGGCAGACAGGGAGGCAGGCAGAGGCAGAGGGAGGAGCAGGCTCCCTGCTGAGCAAGGAGCCCAATGTGGGACTCGATCCCAGAACGCTGGGATCATGACCTGAGCCGAAGGCAGCTGCTTAACCAACTGAGCCACCCAGGCATCCCTACATGTCTTACTTTGAGGCTGGGTCATCTCTCTGACTCTCTTTCACAATCTACTCTACAAGAGTAGGATGATTGTATCACTCCATAGGCTATCATATGGGTCCACCATATGGATGACATCAAGCTGGTAGAATCTGATGAGCAGAAGATAACAGGTATTCATTGTTTCTTAAACAATCAAAGATGATGGACCATTTTTTTGTTATTGTGGGATGTCTTTTTTTGATGGTGAACCACTTAAAAAAATTTCTAATCTACTCAGACCAATACTTTTGTAAAATACAATAAAAATAAATTGCCACTAAATGAATTACTACTAAAAAAATTAAAAGTCAGGACTATAAAAATCACATTTTATAAAACAGATTCTGGCAAATCACTATGAACCTTTCCTTTTTTTTTCTTTTTTTTGGATAAATATTTCTAAGTACTTTCAATTTCTGTACTCATTGAGGATCAGTAACATTTTACAATCCAGACCACACTTTGATTACTATTGACCTACATGCCTTGCCTTTCTAAGACTTATGTTTACCACAGGATGGGATGTAAACTCCATGTAAGTTTAGGGATCTGCCACTTTGCTGAAGTTTTTTGAGAACCCGGTGGTATGGAGGATGTCAAAATATCTCCAAAGAAAAAAGCAAGTCCAATACCTTATAAATTCTAACCTACACATACATACGCACGTGCATGCACCTATAACCACAAATCTTGAGAGGCTTTATAGATTTTTAGAGGCAACACATACATATTTGCTCCTCTGCTGTGATCCAATAATCCCATTAGGTTGCCAGTTTTGAGTGTGGTCCAAAGAAGGAAAGAGTTCTTCAGCAACTCTAGACTATAATGTAATCAGTTCTCCCGGAATATCTTTTACTTGACCTTGTAATTTGCCAGTCTGAGGATCCTGGATGGCGGAAGGAGATTCTGTGTGGAGACTGTATTGCAGTCCTGTAGGACTTTGAAGAAAATCATGCCCTCTGTCTCAGTCAGGGTTCTCAAGAGGAATGAACAGTAGGAGGGGTAGGTAGTGTAGAGGTAGATGGGCTTAAGGGATTACCGAGGAGGGCAAGTCTGGTGTAAGGCAGGCTTCGACTCCCAGCCGGAAGCTAAAACCGCTGCCCTGAGATACACACCACCCCTTTCCTCTCCTGTCCTCCTCCTGTTTTCCTCTGGGTAGGGATTCAACTGTTAGTTCTCCAGCTAACTCAGAATTAGCATTAACTCAAGCCAGGTGGGGAGCTGTTTATAGCCTTTCCTAAGAGAAACTTGTGCCCCTGTGGCGTTTTACTCCATTCTGCCCACACCTCATTATTCTGCCAATTCATGTGGCTTCTGGCGCTCCTTTATTCTCACATTTTATTTTATGGTTTGCTGTATCTCCTTAGAGATTAAAGTATTTTAAAATCTTCTTTATTTTAAATTTTAATATTTGAAATATTTTTGCTTTTCAATAAACCTTTCCCTATGCCTCCCACTGTAAGCGCGAAGTGGTTAAAGTGATTTTTAAAAATCCTTTTGATTTCCTGCATGTGGAATGCCTCTAAATTGTTTTGAACCTTTGACAAAAGGGAGTATGTTGGGCTGTTCTGTTACACTGTTAAATGTTCACCTGTTCTGGCATATGCTCCTTTTCTGTGAAGTGTGGCGTTTGCGTTTCTGGAATGGCTAATGGATCAAATTCATGGCTTTTGAGCGTAGACTGGAGGATGGCACAGTTCATAGGTTTGTGGAAAAACAGAAGTTTCTGAAGCTTCAATTGTCTATTTGACAGTCTGCGTGATGCCAGAATTCAGCTACGAAGGGTTTCTGGCAGGTCTGTTTTGGAGTCATACCACTGGTCTGGCAACTGAAATCCAGATTATAAGATCTTCATGGTTAAAAACAACAACAAAAAAACCCCAAAACAACACCCCTCCCCAACAAAAAATCGCACCAAAGTTCCATAAGCAAACTGTGTGCCTTCTCAATTTGTTTTGGGCACATATATCCCTAATTTATATTTATGGTTTTTTTTTTTTAAGATTTTATTTATTTATTTGACAGGCAGAGATAACAAGTAGGCAGAGAGGGAGGAGGAAGCAGGCTCCCTGCTGAGCAGAGTGCCCGATGCGGGGCTCATCCCAGGACCCTGGGATCATGACCTGAGCCGAAGGCAGAGGCTTTAACCCACTGAGCCACCCAGGCACCCCTATATTTATGGTTTTAATGGAGCTGCAGCTCTCACAGATTCTTTAGTTTACTTCCTTAATGCAAACTTGTTAAAGTAAAATTTTGTCAGAATGAATTCCTTTCTGATTCTTTCTTGACACGACACTGGACAAAATAAAACCACAGGGGTAAAAGGGTCTATTTTACACAGCCTCGTTACTTATCTTTGAAATTGGGGGCGCTTATTATCACTCTTCTGAGTGTTACCCTTTAAATTTATGGACAAGGTTATTTGAGAAATTGAAGTGTGGAAAAGAGAATACAATAAGGCATTCTTTAAGTTTTTTTCTTTAACACGGGGTCTGCTCTTACTCGAACTATAATCCAATGGAGAGGTAGATCTTGAAGTCAGCACGGATCCAGAATCATTTTCATAACTTGTGTGTGGGGAAAACATTTATATTCTTCAATAGAAAAGTTGTTTGTATCAGTTAGAAGCCTAGGGAGAACAACTTAATGAATGTAAATGATATCCTTCAGCTTTGTGGTGATGGGAAACAAGTTCAAGCTTTATTGGATGGGCAGGCAAAATGGCAGCCAGGAATTGGCATCAAGGATAAAAGAAATTTATTGTTCAAATGAAATAGCTTGGGGCAAAAACTTGGATGGAGAAGAAGCAGAGCACTGAATTAAATTCGGATGAACTGGAGTAGGTAAACAGGAGGACAGGACAGGTCAAGACCAACTGATGAATAAATACGGGGGTAGAGCAGTTGAATGAAATCATTAAAATAAAATTTCTTTATGTAAAATAAGGGGATCTAAATCCCGGGGCATCTCATACATGGGTTATTACAGTGGTTTTTGCCCTAACATTTCTCAGAGGTGTGTCTAATGTTAAACCATTGTATCTTCTTGAAATTAGGAGGATAAGTATCAAGTTCCCAAAGAGTTATCCAAATACTTGCCTCCATTTCTGCATGGGGACAGGGCTGATGGAGGGACAATGATGGAATTTCTTTCTTCCTCCTTTAACTTGCATGCTTTCACACATTTTAGGAACCTCAGTGCTAAGGTTTGAAAAATTGTTTTTCAGCTATTTCTTATAATTTTCATGTAGTTGATCGAGTACCTAACTTAGAATATGGGAGTATGTTGGGGAAGATTGTTGTAGAGCCATAACCACTGGTTGACCTGTGAGCTGGACCTGGGGAATCAAAGGCTCTCCCTCTCCTCTGTTCTTGGAATGTTGGTTCTGCATGCTTTTGCCATGGCCGGAAGCTGCTCCAAGGACATCTGCTTGAGGTAGTGATGTTGTATTGAGAACCCCTGTGTGGTACATGTGGTGAATCCTGTTAAGTGAGGCCTCTTTAAGAACTTTTAAGGTTTGACAGGGGTGAGGGATCCATTCATCTTGCTGCCGCACAAGACAAGCCTCAAATATAAGTTCCATTGGATTGTTAAAACAGCCACCTACCAACCTGGAGTGGCCTAACCTTGTTTTCTCCTCATGCCCTCCAAATACAGAGGCCAATTTCCCATTACACCCAGAAAGCTCCTGAGAAGGTTACAAACCAACGAATGGCCAGCCAGCCAGGAAACCTAGAAATGGGCCATGGGGTTGAGGCATCCAAAAGGGAAATTTCAAGATGGCCAGCAACCTCTATGTGGGAGAGGGCCATTGTGTTAGATGCTCGTGATCACCTGGTGAGTTTGGGAATGCCCCGAAAACGCCAGCCAGTCTTACTGTGCTTACTGGAGGAAATGCACATAACACAGTGGGGCAAAGAAAGGAAACAAATGTGTGCTGCAGTGGGCTGGCCTCTACTCTGGGCGGTTCTGCAGGCCCCCAGTGCCCAGCTAGGGGCTGAAGCTTGGGTCAAGAAGTCAGAAGGAGAGCTGAAGTTAAAGAGGGATGTGGGTGTGTCCACTACTCAGCTAGCTTTGGGGCTGGTGGACAAGGCAGGCAAACAGGATAATGTTAGAGGCCTTACCATGCAGTTTTGCAAAGCTTAGGACGCCATATAGTGCCTCAGATTAAGATCCGGGCACTTGCAACAAAGCCTGATTAGGACCCTTTAGAGGCATGGATTCTTTGAGAAACTGATGAAAATGAAGAGGAAGATGTGGTAATTAATGAAGGAAATAGACAAAATACCCCATGTCTTCAGACCTCTAATACAAAGGAAAAGTTTTAAATAGAGATTAGGCCAAAACTCCAAAGAGAAAACTTGCATTCTCTGTCCCTTGAAGTTGGAAATGTTAGGTCTTTGAAATGTAAACATCCCAGGAGATAACCAAAACATTGCCCACAGAGAGTGAAGAGAAAAAATAAAGGGGAAAGGCTTTTTAAAATACAGACTGCTGTAGAAGTTCCCTTATCCATTGCATTATAATGAGCCTCTTCAGATCTTTAACCAAGGCCGTTTTTAAGTGCATTGTCATTTGCAGACAGTTATTGTTTTACTCTGATGCTTTAATGAAAAGGTGTTCCTGCAAAAGTGCTTTATCTTTAAGGATTCCTGGAAAAGACTGACAGATTTCTGATGCCTAAAATCAATTTGTCTTCATGGGGGAGGGACAGTAATGAACCTTTCAAGTGCTTCCGCAAGGCTATTTGCAGAGCCCCACCCTGTCTGGGGTGATAGGTGGGGACCTGTCTCTGTTTTCCTTCCCACATCAGTAAAACGGGCCCACTACACTGATGATATAACATGTAAAGATTTGCCTCTGATGCAGGTTACCCTGCAGTCTTTGCTGGAACATCTGTGAGGGAAAGGGCGAGCAATGAACCCACAGAAAATCGAAGGCCCAGGCACCACAGTTAGGTTTGGGTGTTGTCTGGTCTAGTAAGCTTATTTCAAAATCTGTAATAGATAAGATACAAACTTCTCCAATCCCTAAGTATGTGAAAGGGGTACAAGTTTTTGTAGAAATTTGGGGGCTTGGAAAGACTTTTATTCCCCACCTGGCACAGTGCCCCCATCCTTTATCGCCAGCTGGTAAAGAAAGGACACGTGGGACCGGGGATCAGAGCAGCAAGCCGCCTTTGAGAAAGCAAACCACTGGCGAACCAGATGAAAGTTCTGGGCATCTCCCAAGCAGGGCTCCCATTTGAGTGAGATGTGAGTGGGACTCTGGAAGGTATGCATCAGCCACTGTGACAGAGACAACAAAAGGAGAGAACATCCCTGGGATGTTGGTCCCGGGTCCGGAAGGTGGAAGAAAGCCTAGATATCCCTGTAAAGCAAAGCTCCTAGCAGGGTACACAGTGCTCCTCCTGGCAGAGCTTCTCACACAGAAGCTAAAGGGCTGAGCTCAGAGTGGTCTGGCAGGTGATCACTCAGGAGCCCTGGCTGTTAACTTTTCCAACTGCCAGTCAGGCTGTTCTAAAGGGATTAATCCTATGGCTCAGACAACGGGAAGCTCAGGGGTAGATGATTATAGACAAGCCCTTGTGGAGTCAAGATATATATGGGAAGACATTTGGGCTCATTCCCAAGAGCCTGAGGTGCCTCATTCTTTTTCATGTTCTCGCTCATGAGGAACTGCCAGGCCTCTGTCAATGGGAAAGCTGGTGCCCTAGCCCAGATATGAGCCCTATCTACAGACCCTTCGGGAGATAGAGCAGATTGAGTGCATACAAAGAGTGGCCACTGCAGTGCCCAAGGAGGATGGCATATTGCCATGAATGCTGAATTGCTCTGGAAGTATGGTGACTTGGCTAATAAAGCAACAATGTGTCCTGTGAACCCTAAAAAACACCCAAGGTGACTGCCAAGAGTCCGCGGCCACCCATCAGAGTTCCCAACCGGTGAGGGGCTGGCAAACTTTGGATTAGCCACCTCCCACTTGGTGTGTATCGACCTCGCATCTGGCCTAACCCCAGCTTTCCCTTGGCTTTGCGCAAACCAGGCTGCCACCATTAGGGTATTAGAAAAACTGAGTACCGCGTGTGGCTACCCTTGTACAGTAAAGTGACCAGGGGTCACATTTCAGACAAAGGTTATGATATGCAAGACTGGGCAAGAAAATGTGATATCAAATGGAACTCCTATCTCCCTGTAACCCACACATGGCAAGGTTGGTAGAAAGGAAAATGGACTTTTTTTTTAAGGTTATTTTTTTATTTATTTGACAGACAGAGATCACAAGTAGGCAGAGAGACAGGCAGAGAGAGAGGGGGAAGTAGGCTCCCTGCTGAGCAGAGAGCCCAGGACCCTGAGATCATGACCTGAGCCGAAGGCAGACGTTTAACCCACTGAGCCACCCAGGTGCCCCGGAAAATGAGCTTTTAAAGCAGCAAATTACACTGTTAACTGGTAAAACCACCTTGGCTGGGTGGACTAAAGTATTGTCCTGGACTTTAACACATTTAAATGTTCAACCAGCAGGGCCCACTGCCCCATTGCAAGACTGGGGGCCTCTGTGGAGACCCCCAACGCCAGGGAAGTACACAAGTCAGGGGAAAGCCACTGCCCTGACTCTCACCATGGATGGATGTGCTGCGCTGCTGAGAACAAGTCCTATCACACCTGGAAAGGGGATTGTCTGCTCGAAATGACCTTGAGATTGATGGAAAAGGGATCAGTGCATATTTCTACAGTTGCAGTGCCAACAAAGATCCACTTGGCAATGGAAATAAAATTGCAAAAACGAAGAGGCTAGGATGAAGATAGAAACATACTACATAGAAACATAATTTGGGGTATGTTTTGGTTTTGCATTTTCAGATATTATATCTTTATGGTTTTTCCTTTTTTGGGGAAATTTCACATCATTCGATTAATGTAGGTTTGTTCTTTGAGAAAATATTAGCCCCTTTAAGTGGACTTAGCTTTGTTTTTCTATTCTTTTCTTTTCTTTATTCATTTATTTGACAGAGAGGGAGAAACAGTGAGAGAGGGAGAGCATGAGAGGGAGAGGGAAAAGCATGAGCAGGGGAGAAAATGCAAAGGAGAAAATAAGATCAGCTGTCATTTGATCACAGAGATAACTATTATTATCATTTGGGTGTGTTTTTTCCCAGTCATTTTTATATGCATGTTTAACAAGAATATTCTAGTGCGTGACCTGATGTTTTTTTTAATTTCATTTTGTGAGCCACAGATCTAGAATATTGTTAAATGTGATGATTATAGGCATCCTTGTTTGGCTTCCTAGTTTAATGGAATGCCTCTCCCAGAGTGCTCAGTAGAATACTAATGACCGATATTTGTAGCCAGTGTTCTGTGGTCAAGTAAGTGAGTATAGCTATGTAGGTTGTATTTTGCATTTTTATTTAGATTAGGCAAAATAAATTATTAGTTTTTTGCTCTGTGGTGCTTTGGCCAGACTGTGGTTTGGATGTATTTGCTTTAGGAACTTGAGATTTCTCTATTATGGAGGGATATAATATCATTAAAAAAAAAAAAAAGTCTTTGCTCCAGATACAGTTGGAAGGATAGTTTCTTTTGTAGGCTACAGTTTCCTTTATAGTTACAGATTAAATTAAATAATAAATTGTAGTTACAGATTAAATAATAATTAAAATTATTAGCTGAATTATTCTAATGCTCAGTAAGAAATGGTACTTCAGAGTTTACTAGGCTTTGCCTAAAAATAGATTTTTGTCTGAAATTATTACCATTTTGACTTTCTTTCTTGCACTTGTCTGTCATTCTTCCTTTTTGGATTAGTTGATCTGTCACAAGTTCTACAGTTTTGTTTCTGTCAGTTTCTTTGAGCAGTTTGCATTTTATTTTTATTTGACAGTATGTTATTTAGCACGTAAAGGTTTAGGATGTAAAAAATCTTTGGTGTGGACTGTGTGTTTCCATCAACACAAAATAACATCCAGCTTCATTTAAAAAAAAAAAAAAGATTTTATTTGAGAGAGGAAGAAGGAGCGGGAGCAGGGTGGGGAGGGGCAGTGCGAAGGGGAGAAGCAGACTTGCTGCTGAGCAGGGAGCCTGAGGGGCACAGGGCTCAGTCCCAGGACCCTGAGGTCATGACCTGAGCGGAAGGCAGAGGCTTTAACCCACTGAGCCACCCAGGCACCCCTGGTGCTAACTTTTTTGAAGTCACTTTGTTGGTGGCCAACTCAGGGGAAAACAAAACAAAACATTTGAATGACACTTTGTTCAAGCGAAGATGAGTTTCTTACTCATTGTAGGAAGAAAGGAAACCACTGATGGGTAGATATTTAAGGAATTCTGTGGTTTGGTTTAAGGTGGGTCTTTACTGGGGGATCTGAGTGGAATTGTGCAGTGTTTGATATGATTTAGGATTGGGGGACACAGCAAGATGAAAGTTGTAAAGGAAGTCTTGAGGAGTGAACGGTTGTTTCATAACAACGTATTCTTATCTAAGAAATCTCTTTCTGAGAAGGGAGCTGTTTACCCTAGTGCCCAAGGAGGAGGCGAGCTAATCAGTCTATTGTTTGGATAAGTGGATTTTGAAGAGTTCAGGAGACAAACAGTAATGTTATTTGAAACTTTGTCTTCCTGGACAGGACTTTACCAGAAGAGTAAAGTCGTGTTAATGCAGGTAAGTCAGTTCTTGATCCTATTAAATTTGTGGTTACGGGCAGTTTCTTCTCCATTTGATAAATCTTTGCCTATCTTTTAAAAACAAATGTGCCGTTTTATTTTAGGTGTGTCTCTTGGAAGCAGCTTATATTTGGATTATGTCTCAACTCGATTTGAGAATCTTTGTGTAGTAATAGAGAAATACACACTTTTTGTGCTACACTCGAATATTTTATCTTAAGTCCTTCATCTGTTTTTTTTTGTTAGTCTTACAAGTTCTGGCTGTTTCCCTGAGTTTTACCTTGTGTAGTAACAAAGCTCTAGTCCTCATCTATGTTAATATGATCTGAATCTTGGCTGTGACCTGAATACATGCTGCCTTTTGTCTCCATTCAGTGATTACTTTGACACTGGTCCTCAACCTTTTACAGCAACTTAACAACAGTTATTTAAATTTAACTTTATTAAACTATTTTCAAAGTGCACTCTTTGTCTTTATATCCTAACTTTCCTATTCTTGAACTCTTAATTTCGGTGTCTTCAGGAAATTTTCGAGAAGGGCACAAAGAGGTTATATTTTTGAGCTCCTGTACCTCTCGGAATCTTTCTGTTGTTTTCATGAATGAATCACATTTGGCTGGGCCTAATTATTAGGTCATAGATTTTTTTCTCTGAAGATCTTAGGTATATTGCTTTATTATTTTTCTGTTATGTAATTTAAGAGCTGTCAGAGTCCACCTGGTTTTTATTCCTTATTGGCTAATTGTAAGGGCCTTTTTAGCCAGAGCGACTCCATCTTGGTTAAAAGCCATTTTGTTGTTTATGCAGTAAAATTTAAACTGATCCTGGCCCCCCCCCCCCCCCCCCCCCAAGAAACTTACTTAGAAGCAAGTCTGGGAAACTAGTAAAATATGGTCGGTTAGTTCCTAATAACAGAGCCCAAAATACAAAGACGAGTCAGGCCAGGCGGAGACATCCAATCAGTAAAGCGCACATACTACCTCCCTAACCACCAAAGAATGTGGGCCCCGCCTTTTGAGCACCAAACTAATTCTGGCCAGACTGATGGGCTAGTTCCAATAGCTACTATAGGGTAAATTGTAATTCAATTGGCCACCTGCGTGTGACCTAACATGACTGTGCAGCTTTCTCTGTGTGTTACAGGCTCATTGGCCAGGCTCAACCACATGGACTTTGCTCTATAGAAGTCAGTCTGTGAGGCTGGGGGTCTTCGAGCTCTCCGAGGAGACGGCCCCCACCGGTCGGTTTGCTTCTAGGTGCTGGCCCGAAATAAAGCTTTGCTTGACCTTCGCTTTGTACCAGTCTTGCTCCTTTGATCATGGACCCAACACTAATCTGTTTAGTTTTCTCTGACACGACATAAGAGAGTCTTCCTTGATTGTGTTCCTTTTAAAAAGTTTGCCAGAATCACTTAAAAAAATCATCTCTTTTTATAATTTTTTTGGTTTACCTTATTTTTTCACTGTCTTGGTTGTTACTTTGATTATAAATAATCCTGTTTCTCGAGAAGACCCTTAATTGTCAGGTTGATTGTAATGCTCGGTCTCTATCTGTAATGTTTTCTCACATCATTTTCATTTTGTTTCTTCATGCTTGGTTTTGCTCTTTAAAAAGTATCATTCAGAGTTTTTGGTTTGGCAACTATAATTTTGGTTTTCTTGAAATATCCTTTGGTTTTATTTATGTTCCTTTAAATTTTACTTCATTGTCTTTGTGTTTCTTCATTTACCTGTCCTCCCACTTTGTTGTTTTATTTTCCTGAGACTGCCTTGCCAGCCACCTTTTACTGCATTCTTTTGAAGGCTCCTTAAAGTTTTCTGAAACTTTTCTTTTAGTGCTTCAACTAAATCAGATTCAGGCCTTTGCTCACTCTCTGAGTCTTCAAAGATAATTTTTCCTTTCACTCAGATTTAGTTAATTTTTTTAAACCACCTTCACTTCACCTTCACCATGAACATTCCCTTTCTTTTGAGGAAAGGAATATCAAGCCCTCAGCATGCCAACTTGTACGTGGCTTCTGTTGGCTTCACTGCCTATTTGGGTGGCTGTTGAAAATGCTTCTAAAGCTACTGATCTTGTTCTCTTTTCTACTTCTCATTCTTTGCTCCCTGAAACATTAAGTTAATGGCGTTTCTCAGTGGTTCTGAACAGCAGTGATCATCATAGAGCTTTAAAAAGTACCTGCTTCTGGGGGCACCTGGGTGGCTCAGTGGGTTAAGCCTCTGCCTTCGGCTCAGGTCATGATCTCGGGGTCCTGGGATGGAACCCCGCATCGGGCTCTCTGCTCAGCGGGGAGCCTGCTTCTTTCTCTCTCTCTGCCTGCCTCTCTGCCTACTTGTGATCTCTATCAAGTAAATAAAAAAAATAAAAAAATTAAAAAAAAATTACCTGCTTCTGGACTTTTTCTGGACTTTATACCTGGAAATTCTGTGCGTGTATGTATGTGTTTAGAAGAATAATGGAACAGGGTTTGGGAACCTGTGTTGCAAAAACCAGATTTGATTAGACAGTCCTGAGAAGTCACTGTCTGTGGTTAAGTTTTCCACTACAGATTTAGGAACAGAGTCCTGACGCTTGTGTCTGTCTGATTGCGGCAGCCAAGACTGAATGGGCAGGGGTATGCAGGGGAAAAACATGGTAAAAAGAGAGAAACATGGAGAGAGAATTTTTACAACTCAGAAATAACCTTGTAAACAGTGAAGAACCTGTTTTATTCTAAAAAGAATCTAAAATTTGAATTAAAAAAAACCACAACAGATTTGCTTACTGGCAAGTGCTGCAGTTGGTACTATATTCTTCTCGTTCCCACCCATTTGCTTTACTTCGGGAGACCATGCCTTCTGGCAACACCAGCTTCACAGGCGAGCAACCTGTGCATTTGCACAGAAGCCTGTGCTTGGAGGGCCCATGCTTGGTTTAATTTTCTGTTGTCTCTGAAACTCCAAATTTTATCTTTGGACTCGTGTTGTGTAAGTGAGGTCCGGTGGGACCATGGAGCACGTGCTCGAGCAAGCAGGGCGTGTGTGCTTGCCGTCCCTCACAGCCCCTTTTGCCTGTTGCCTTTGTGATGCTCCGTGAGCATAGAATCCTGGGTGGGATTCTGAAAGACTCAAAGCAAGGACCTCTGTGAGTTAGGCTATTAATTTCATTTTGCTGCTGTAACAAACTACCATGAACTTAGTGGCTTAAGCAATATAAATTTATTTTCTTAAAGTTCGTGAAGTTAGAAGCCTGGAATGTGTGTTAGGTAGCTGAAATCAGACTGCCTTCTTTCTGGAAGCTGTAGGGGAGAATCTTCTCTTGCCTTCTCTAGCTTCTGGAGACTGCATTCTTTGCCTCATGGCTGCATCCTCTGTCAACTTTGAAACCAGCAGTAGAGTGTTTCCCATTTCTTTCTCTGCTTCTTCTGGTATGTTGCCTCCTCTGACTCTGCGATCCTCCTGCCTTCCAATTGAAGCATTATTTTGGGCCATCCTGGATAATCCAGAACAATCCCTGGTCCCAACATCCTTAACTGAATCCCATCTACAAAGTCCTTCCTGTCATGGTAGGTAACATACTCTCAGGTTCTGGGAATTAGGAGATGCATATCTTTGGGGGGAATTATTTAACTACCATACTGAATGAGGACACCATACTTTCTGTGTGAACCAGCACTTACTTCAAATGCAGAAAAAGGCCAATGGAGGTTCTAGAAACACAGATGCCCAAGCAACCCTATCATTTCTTGTTTATGGCACTTTCCTGCATTAGCCAACTACTTGCACTCGAAATGATGCCACAGAAGAAAAGGCAAGAGGGTACCCACAGTTTCTTTTATTTTCAGTCCTTCCTTATTCACCAATAAATGAAGAGTGGGCATATTGGTAGAATGTGTATCAAGAATTAAAATAAAAATAGTGGCAGTATTTCCACTGTTCCGGTGGAATGGCTTATGCATGTATGAGCTATGAAATACATTGTGTAATTTGGTAACCTTGCATATGAGGTGAATGCGCTTGTGTTCACATTTATTTATTTATTAATTATTATTATTTTAAAAGATTTATTTATTTATTTATTTGACACAACACACACACACACACACACACACACACACACACAGATCATGAGTAGGCAGAGAGGCAGACAGAGAGATGAGGGGAAGCAGGCTCCTTGCTGAGCAGAGATACTGATTCAGGGCTCGATCCCAGGTCCTGGGATCATGACCTGAGCTGAAGGCAGAAGCTTTAACCTACTGAGCCACCCAGGCACCCCTTGTGTTCACATTTAAAACTGGCACTGTACAATAGAAAATGCACGGCAAAAGTCATGTCAATAGTTACAATTTTTAATTTTCTAAGAATGGCATTAAATAGCAAATAATAAATACCGGGGGAGAAAGAGGGATCATTGAAGAATGAAAAAACATTGTATTTTCATACCTTTACAGCAGCACTTTCTTGCTTTCTGAATAGGGGCCCCACATATTTACTTCGCATGGGCCCTGCAAAGGATGTGGCCAGCCCTGATTCTAGGAACAAAAGAACTACTGTTCATCTTCCGTGTTTCATATAAGCATGCACATAGCTATCCACACACACGTGCATGTAAGTGTTTATGTGGATCTGTAAGTGTTTATCTGGATTTGTGATGAGTTTTTTTCACTAAATTGAGAGGAAATAGATGGGACTGGCAGGAGGGGGCAGAACAAGAGGAGTAGGTCCCTTTGTTGAGGGACCTTCTTGCTCTGTTCAGCAAGACAGTCTTTTTTTCTTAATTTCTTCATCTCAGGAGATTTCAATTTTTTTTTTCTGGATCCCTTTCCTATACTATTTTAAACTTCATTGAGGATGGCAGTGTGCTTTTCTTTGTATATTATATTTATTGGTATTTATCATAATTTGAAATGAAAACAAAAAAATTACAAAGTATTAATCCATTAAAAATGTTAATTGGCTATTCCACATCACTTTTAAAATAAGAATTAACTTTATTTTTCCAAGTAAAAAAACAAGAAGAGTAGCATTGCTTTACATTTCTGTAAACTTCTTTAATAAATCTGGCTTAATAAAAGACAGCTGGAATTGCTTATCTGTTCCTACATTTAATCTGTCGCAATACCACATGTCATGGTGCTGCTGGAAAGTTTCATAGCACATCCATGAGAGAATTGTAGTGAACCATGCAAATAACATATTCTTATGAAAATACTCCTATTTTCATAGAGGTTCCATACAACACTGTGAGAACTGCTACCTTACAGCATGCATTCTCTTACCACAGCGCCTTTGCATATATTAACTTTGACTGGGATACTGATTTTCTCCTCTGTCAATTCTTCTTCATTTCTTACCTTGAAGATTATTTGCCTTAGGAAACATAGCATTATAGTCCATATAGGTTCTGAAAAGTTGTTGGATAAATATGTATGTTAATCTCAATAATGTGGTGGGTTTACCATCTGTCATAAATTTCAAAACATTATAAATGTCAATCAGTAGAACCACTGTCTTTTCTCAAGACCAGGCTATAGAAAATTAAAAGCATATTCTCTTTGCATCACAGCAAAAAGAAGGCGATCAAGTTAAAGCATGAGGGATTTGAGTTAAAAAAATTTATTGATATTTAGTTTCTACTTTAAACTGAAATTTTGCGATGACAATTAAGAATCGGTGAGTTGTTCAAATCCTTCAGTGATCTGATGCCAAGTATTTGGGTATCTCTAGATACTTAGAAAATACTAGGTAATAGGTGGACTGTTACACTGACATCCAGGTCATTGGTTGGTAGATTAAACATTTGCATTTCTCTTAGTGTTGAATAGAATCAAGGTAACAGAAAAATCAGTAAGGGGATCTTTTTTGGGGGTTTTTGCTGAGAATGTTACGAGATGATTTCAGTGATTAATTTTTTTTGAACTTTCATGGGAGTATGAAAATGTCTTTTATTCATACCCAAGTTAAACTAAGAAAAAAATCATATGCATGGTCAATAGGATGCACAGATTCTTGAATTTAGGGTAAAATTTTGTATCTGTTTTAGGGGATGGTGGTTTTCTGGTTTCTTGATTTGTGGACTGTATGGCTACTAACTTGATGTCAAGGTCAGGGTCTGTCTTCCTTCTACCCTGGTTCTCGGTTCTTGATCAGTGCTTGGACAAAGGAAGGTGCTTAATTTGAATGAATGAATGAATACTTGAAGCAAACTTCTTTTCTCCACCGAACTCTCTAATAATGGAACCAAACTGAATTATTTGTTGTATGTAGTCAGAGTGGCTTGAGCAACCTTGGTTGTTGAACATTAGGTTTCCAATTTATTTTATTTAATGTATCGGATTATATTGATAGTCTTGTTCTCTTATAATTTTCTATCAGATGGAAGGGAAAAAAGTAATCTATGTAGCTAAAAGTAGAAGTTATTAAGTTATTGTCTACTGAAGATTTCAAGGTCATTTTCATTTTTATGCTCCCCGGTTATTAGACCAATCCAGCAGGCAGCCGCCTCCTTTGCTTCTTCAGGTATGAAATGGCAGCTGCTGTAGAGACACAGCTTGGTCACTGTTCACAGAGTGGAGCAGAAGTTAATCACCCTTTGAAAACAATTGGCTGACATTATTCCAGAGAGTTAATTAAAGGGAAACTGTTGAGACAAGAATTATGCTCATTTAAAAAGTTTGCCTGTATGACTAACAGTTGAAATCATTAAGAATAAGAACAGAAAGTAAGATTCTAAATTCTAATAAATTCTGTTTACCTAACTTTTAGATTGGCTTAATCTAAATTTATTTTGCTCCCCTCTGTTTTTAATGCACTCTGTTTGGAAAATGATGTTACACTGTTCAGTGTCATCTGTCTTTTTATAGTTGTGAAGAGCACTAGAGCACCTTTTCTTTCTTTCCTTCCTTCTTCTTCTTTTTTTTTTTTAGTTTTAGCTTCTCATGCCTCTTTAGAATGAATTTTGTCTTTTGTTCAAGGCCCACTATACAAAGTCATTGGATAAAAGACCCAATAATATCTTCCCTGAGTTTTAAGTCTTTGTAATTTTAAATCCATTGACTAATTTAGTGTCATTGAGCTTTCAATCTCCAGAGGACTTCTTTTCATTTAATGGTCTTGCTTTCATTGAGATAAAGATATCTATTTTTAAAACACCTTTAATGCCAAATGAAATTGAAATTATTAATTGAATTGTTCTATATTTCCCCGTACAAAGGATTTTCTGATCCTATACCCTGTTATTTGTGTGCATAGAAAGGACCAAAAAGGAGGTTAGTGAAAATGATCTACATTTTGAATTAATATATTCTTTTTGGAAATACAGTATCTACAATTTCAAGGTCAGCCTAGGGAGAAATCATACTTTAACATTAGTACTTTTCCTGTGCACAAAATTTCATATTTTCCCTTTCCTGTTATTACACTTGATTTCGGAGATTGGTATAGCATACTGTAACAGAACTTCATTTCCAGGACTTGACTTCCTGAGTTCGAATCTCAACACCGTACCGTACAGTCAAGTGAGTTTGCATGAATCACTTAGTTTCAAGATACTTCTTTCCTCATAGCTTATATGATGGTAATAGTAATAATATCTGTCTCATTGGATGTTGTAAGGTTGCAGTGAGTTGTTTTTAATAATTAAGTAAATTTCTTAGAATAGGTCCTGGTCCAGAGTTAGGAATATTACCATCACCACCACCATCATTTAAGAATCTAGATGGAAACACGACCACAATTATACTCCTGAACCTCAAATTCCCATATATCTGGGATATGTACTCTTGGGCGCTTACTCCGACATCAATTTCCCTTTCTTTCTTGCTAACAGAATGCTGCTAGCAAAGTCCCCGGTCACTGGTATAAATCTGGAGGCATAAGCCAGTTATGGCTCTTGCGCTCCAGCCAATGAAGGTAAGAAGAAATTCGCTGGGGATTTTCTGGGAACTATTTTTCCCTTTTAAGTAAAATTTCTTATTTGTATGCTTCTCTTTTTTCCTGCTTTGGGTGCTGTGATGACAGGATGCCTAGTGGTTTCACAGCTATCCTTTAACCATGAGGATACAAACTTGAGGCAAAAATCCTGGACTTTGAGTAGGAAAGAGAAAAGAGTAGGAGAAGATGGGATTTTTGAAAATGGAATCACCTCTAGACTTATTAACAATAAATATTCTTTTTTTTAAAGATTTTATTTTTAAGTAATCTCTACACCTAGTATGGGGCTTAAACTCACAATCCCGAGATCAAGCATTGCATGCTCCACCAACTAAGCCAGCTAAGGTGCCTCTATTAACAACAAATCTCCTCCCCCTCCTCCTTCTTCTCCTTCTTCTTCTTCCTCCTCTTCTCCAACAAGGGACAGAGGGAGAGGGATTGAGAATCTTAAGTAGGCTCCATGCTCAGTACAAAACCTGACATGGAACTGGATCCTTTGACCCTGAGATCATGACCTGATCTAAAATAAAGAGTTGGGATGCTTGAGGGGTGCCTGGGTGGCTCAGTGGTTTAAGCCTCTGCCTTCAGCTCAGGTCATGATCCCAGGGTCCCGGGATGGAGCCCCACATGGGGCCCTGTGCTCAGTGGGGAGCCTGCTTCCCCCGCCCCCCACCTGCCTCTCTGCCTGCCTCTCTGCCTACTTGTGATCTCTGTCAAATAAATAAATAAAATCTTTAAAAAAAAAAAAAAAGAGTTGGGATGCTTAATTGACTGAGCCACGCAGGTAACCCCAACAAATATTCTCAAAGTTTAAGATACTATTAGCAAATTTTCTTTTCTTGCAGATGAAAACATCTTAACTTGTACTTCAGCCGTGAATTTTATTTTTTATTTTTTTTATTTAAAAAATTTTTTTGTGTAAGTGACAGAAACTCAACTTAAACTAGGGAACTTACTCAGGGGATCTTTAGCCAGATTGATTGCTATCAGAATCATGGTAGTTCTAAGGATCTCAGAGATGGAAACTAGGGCCTTGACCACCCTGGTACACTTCCTCTCCCTTTTCCCCTCTTTGCTTCTTCCTGTATCAACCTCATTTGTTCCTACTGAAGATGAATTTTTTTTTTTTTCTGGTGGCATATGAACTCCATCAGAAAAAACAAAACAATAAAAACAGAGTCCTCTTTCTTAGCTCCTGTTTTGAAAAAAAGCTAGGAAAGAATGCTAATTTGGTTCTTGTACCACTTGCTACAGCCAGGGAAGGAGGTGTTATCAGCCCATGGCTTTGATTACGTTGTGAGCTCTTTTTCTGGTAGACTAATTGGTATTACACACATATGTTGGACAGAGAATTACTGTGGGAAAGGCAGCCATCGCTATTTATTTCTGGTATAAAAATTTAGTAGTTGTGAAAAATACTTCCCTGGGGTCATTTGGGTCATGGTTTGAATTAGTTTTGATGTTCTCTTTACTAGGGTCATTTTTAATTTCCCTGGACTCATTAGACCCTGTGTGTGTGTGACCAAAAGGGAGACTCGGAACCTGGAGGACTGTGGGGAATGCTCCTGAGGAATCTGCTGCTGTGTCGGACATTCTCATTTCCCAGAGGCTCTCGCTCCGTGGGCTGCCCTACACTGGGATTTGAAATGGGGTAACAGATTCTGTATCAAGATTTCTTGGGCTCTTGCCATAGACTACTAATGTCAGTCCTGAGCCCCCTCCAAGGACCTCTCCCTCTTTGTCCGAGTGTTTTTAGGAGATCTCTCATAAATGCTCCTAGAAAACCATGTGGTATAACCTGAGTGCTACTCCGCAGGGGACACAGCTGCTGACCTTCACAGTGTCCTCTAGGCATCATGGTTGCTGCTGGTCACTGCCGTCTCCCCTCAACACTGCTGTTTATCAGACACTGCTGATCCCTGATCTGGGCTCTGCTGCCCTATTTGGGGAAGCACTGTGGTTTCTCCCTGCTCATGGCAGCCCCTTTTTGTCTCTTCACAAGCTGCCACTGCCACAGGTAGAAGGAAGTTTACCCAGGGGCACGTGGAAAGACGGGTGGAATGCCTCTGCCGCTGTCGAGCTACTGTTAAAAGGCGTTTCCAAATGTCAGTATGTTACAGAGGTTTTTTCGTTTTGTCTCTAAGTAAGTCCAGTCTTCTTTTCTTCCTTTAAAGCTTTATTTATTTGAGAGAAAGGGAGTGTGAGTGGGGAGCAAGGGGTGGGTAAAGAATCCCAAGGAAACTCCCCCTGAATGGAGAGCTTGATGTGCCGCTGGGTCTCAGAAGCTGAGCTGGTGGGCTGAGCTGAAATTAAGAGCCTCATTCCCTACCAGTAGAGCCATCCAGGCGCCCCCTTACAGAGGTTTTAATAAGAAGCTGGCTCTTTTTATTTCTTCAGACATGACCTGCCCCTTTACTTCTTAACTGTACTGTGTAACACCTAGACTTAAAGACCACGCCTGAAGCCCGGCTGGGCCAGGCATGTGACATACACCAGAACCCTCAGGCTCGCCTTTCCTGGAAGAAGTATCTGCTGTAGAGCTTGGCCTGTCCTCCTGACATTTTTTTTTTTTCCAATTGTGCTGTCATCTCCCAGGAAGTTCTTTAGTTTTGAATGAAAATAGATTTCTGGCAAGCTTATGCCACCTACTGTTTTACCCTGAAGGTGAAAATTTATCTAATCTAAGAAGTGGGTATGGCTAGAATCTTGGTTTTTTAGAGCGTTGGGTTTAAAAGATCAGCAAAATTTTAGAAAAAAAGGGACTTATATAAGTTCCAACTCTGTTTTGCTTAGGGTGGCGTTAAAAAAGTAATCCAAAGTACCCTCACTATCCATTATTTCACAAATGAAAGATAAAATTTAAGGATGATAAAAATGACTGTCTTTTGTTTCAAAAATACACAATTGAAAATAGGCCCACAGACACAAATATTCAACGGTACCTAATTCTGACTGCACTTCATAATATATAGTTTCTGGGCATAATCCCTAGAGATGTTGACTCAAGACTGTGATCTATATATTTAAAAAGCTCCCCAGGTGTTTCTAATGCAGCCAGCCAGATTAGTATGTACACTGTTTTTTCTTCTACTCTTTTCCCCGTGAAGTGGTGAAAAATCAATTGCAGATCAGCAATGTCTATAGACTGGCCCTTGGGACCCAGCTGGCTCAAATAAAACTGGAGCCCTGGTTATCTAAGATTTCCCTGAGATAGCCAAGTGCTTGCTTTCCTCATTGGAAGGAGAAGTCCTAAATGCTAAAATGTTACAGATGGGAAAGTTATGTGACTTGATCTAGGTCAAGCGTGACAAGTGAGTGTTAAATGCTAATGAAGTACCCGTGGATTGGCGATTGGCGCGGACTTCTAGAATGTCACACTGAAAAGGATGCCAAGGATCAGCCCCAGCTCAGAAGAAATGAACGTCATGATAGATTAGCAGTGTCTTGTCTCGGGTAGAAGAGGAATATCATAACACATGTAGCACGTATTTGCCGTTTTTAATCTGCCTCCTTGTAGCTATATGCATCATGTTTGAGAAAATATTAGTGGTTTTAAGTGGTCTAGCCTTCCATTCATTATAGTATAATAGCAGTCTCTTTGAAACTGTACTAAAATAATGCCTGAATGCCTGTCATCTCAAAAGTCTTTGTGCCTCAAGAAGTCTTTCACTGTAGAGTTGAGTTACAATTATTGTATTTAAATTGAGGCCGTCTCTTGTGTTACATCTGTCTGGCTCCTAAGGCACCTTACTGTTTGCGGAGTGTACATGCATTAGTGTTTGCTGCATACTGTTACTGAGGGAGAAAGTCTGCAGTGAGTCTTTACCTGCCGGGAACCTGATCTATTGGGGGGAGTAGATCTGTAAACAAATGATAATAATAGAAGATATGTACAAAACATTCCATAAACAGATAAGGGGAAGATCAGCTAAATTTTAAATGAAGAAAGAGGAATAGTGTATTTCAGTTGACATAGTAGGGTAAGTTGTTTCACAGAAGATGCTTTGGTAGGACCTAGAATAGTGTTGCTGAGTGTGGTCACTGAGTCCCTGGGCCACAGGTGTTTATAGCATCAGCTAGGTGTGATATTTACTTCTTTGAGACAACATAAAATCTCTTCATTTATAGTGTTTCATGGCATTTACCTTACATTTTATTAGCATATTTGTCTGGAACTTTCCCCCTCAATAGATTGGAAGCTGATCTATATACACAGGACATCTATCAAAATAAGATGTAGAAGAATGAAGTGAATGTCTCGACATTAATCCCTTGTCAACTCTATGACCTCAGACAAGGAATTAAAAAAAATCTTTATAACTTTTCATCTGCAACAGGAGAATAACAATAAATATTACATGAGGTTGTTGTGAACATCAGTCAAGGAAATGTATGTAACAATTCTTAGTACAGTGCTTGGCACTTAGTAAATACTCAGTAAAGTTAATTATTACTAATATTGTTATATGTTTTGAACTCTAAATATATGTCTGTATCACAGTAGACACTTAGTTATTATTTGTTGTTTGTGTTGAAATTAAGGACACTTCATTTTATGAGTTTCTTTTCCATCCATCCATTCATCCATCCATCTATCCATGCATTCGGATTATCAGCTATGTGCCTGTCACTCAATCCCATTCCCCCCAAAAAGCTCACAATCTTGTATTCTGAGTCTACTTTGATAACTGTTTAAATTTTGTAACTCCCTTCAAGAGTATTTCAGATGGAATTGAGTAAAAACTTTACTAGAATAGCTCCATCACATTTTAAACACGAGGAAGGGGCAGTGATGTTAAATTTACTGGGGAGACAAATGGCACACATGATGTTAATATAATGTGAGATGAGGTACCTCTGAATATCACAATGTGCTTTATCACATAATACTATACTTTTATGACCCTGAAGATAATCTCAAGTAACTTTGCTTTTTAGTTTATATCTTCCCTAAATTTCTACTCTTAAAAACTAAAATACATTGTATCTGTTTTGTTTTTCATTGTGTCTCTAACATCAAGCAGATTGACTTCTACCTAGTAAGTACTCAATATACATTTGCTAAAGGAAAGAATAAAGGAAGTAAACAAGTTGTGGAAATGACATTATGACTTTGTATTTTGGATGGGGATATGATTGTATTGAAGTAACATGAAACAATGTTCTATTTTGGACCTTTATCTTTTTGGTTTCTTTAAGGCAAGAGTGTGTAGGCATGATTCATGGCATATGTGGGGGTGGTGTGGTAGGGTGGGGTGGAAGTGATTATTTCCCATGAATGATTCTGGTTTTCTGGAGGGGATACAGTTTTACAATTGGTAATATGGTTAGGTCAAAGCTCATTTAAAAACTCCCAGTGTCTCTACAATATAATTCTGAGTTAAATTAAAGTCCTACACAAAGCATTAAGCTAAATCAAATTTATATCATGTGTTTTTGGAGTCCTACATCTTACCCAGATACATATGCCAATGATTTCAGCTTTTGGTACACCTTATTGCTATATGCTTTTAGTGCTGTTTGACTTCATTTACTTTAATGTGTTAGATAAAACTTCAATAGAGGAGAAATTAAGAATAAGTTATTATTCATATCAAACATTGTAGCACCACTCTTTTTACCCAAATCTTGGGAGTAAAAATTCTTTCAAGAAAGATATCTAAGCTTTTTAAATTATATCTATAAACAGAATTGGAGTCTCAAACAGCATTTATCTTTAAGTCTGAGTTATAGCTTGCTTCATTGCTCCCTAAACACCAAATTTTCCACTGTGGACGTGGGACATATGCTCTTTCAGCTCAGTATGCTGTAGAGCCCAAGTGTGGTACATTTACACTGGCAGCTCCTCGGGAAGAAAAAAATAGCATGGGGAACGTGGAAATCTTACAGTAGAGGAGGTTTGAAATACAAATGTTGAAGTGCTAAGCTCTCAGAAAGTAATAATTTCGCTGATTTTTATTAGAAAGAGGATATATGAGCATAGCAATGAATGGTAAATCAGCATTTCTGCCTCTTTACCAGCTTTTATGATCGGCATTAATGGTGGCAACTGTCACAGAGATTATGGCTGCTTTATTTCAAGGAAGTCTAAGAGGCAGAACGTAGTATGAGTATTTTATAAACATGTATTTTTAAAGTCAGCCATTTGAGTTTGCAGGCATGACAAATGATTCCTGGGAGGGCTTAAAAGGGAGAGGGATGGAATAGAGGAGGGAAGAAAGTGAGGAAAATAGTATCATTTATTTGATGTAGAAATTTGGATGTTAGTTATAGTCTACATTTCTGTTAGCCATTTTATTCTAGCCTAAGTGGTGCCAAAATTATTTTATTGATCAGCTATCCTGGGATTGAAAAAGCCACATTCTGACCAGGGCCGTGTGACTTTTACTTCCCATTACAAATCAGTATGGGCCCCCAGAGTGTACTTGGTTTAACTACATTTGTGATTATTTTGTTGAAGATAAAATCCCCTATCTGTCACTTCCCAGACCTTCGAACCCTTATGTGAGGTTTACAAAGTCATAGAGAGGAGATAATCCCTACCATCTTTCTTCTAGTGTGTTCTGTATGTTTGGTAAAAGGGAGCTAATGTATACAACTATGGTACAAAATGTACCCAAAGTAAATTGCTCGTATTGAATAGCAGTAGTACCATTTGCTAGAAAGGAAGCTTTCAGGTAGTTTCTGACTTAAAAACATTTTGTAGATGGGGGAAAAAAAAAAATATATATATATATATATATACCCACACATACATACATACACTAAAGACATCAGTATTCCTGCTTCATTCTCATTGCTCTATTCGAGCTGCAGCTGCTGAAGCCATTATGATAATGTCTGGAGGTTTTGGAAAATTTGTTTATGCAGGGATGGAGGAAAGACCTACTTAGAGGACCTGACTCTCAGCCTATATAGCTGTCTTCCATAGTGAACTCTTGACATTTCAAACTTCTTTTTTTCTCTTTACTCCCAAGTTGTTAGATATTTCTTTTGCTCATTTCTTTCTTTCTATTTTTTTTTTAAGATTTTATTTGTTTAGGGGCGCCTGGGTGGCTCAGTGGGTTAAAGCCTCTGCCTTCAGCTCGGGTCATGGTCCCAGAGTCCTGGGATTGAGCCCCGCATCGGGTTCTCTGCTCAGCGGGGAGCCTGCTTCCTCTTCTCTCTCTGCCTGCCTCTCTGCCTACTTGTGATCTCTGCCTGTCAAATAAATAAATAAAATCTTAAAAAAAAAAAAAGAAAAAAAAAGATTTTATTTGTTTATCTGACAGACAGAAATCACAAGTAGGCACAGAGGCAGGCAGAGAGAGAGGGGGAAGCAGGCTCCCTGCTGAGCAGAGAGCCCGATACGGGGCTCGATCTCAGGACCCTGAGATCATGACCTGAGCTGAAGGCAGAGGCTTTAACCCACTGAGCCACCTAGGCGCCCTCATTTATTTCTTTATCAGCAAACAGTCATTTAATATTTAGTATGTGCCAGGGATTCTACTAGGTTTTGAGTGTACAGTGGTGAATGAGACAGAAACAGTTTGTGTGTCTAGAGAACTCAAATGGAGAGATGACATATGAGACCAGGAAGTGAATTGCTAGAGAAGCACATGGCAGGGCCACCTGATTTGGTCTATAGAGGTTGGGGACAGCTTCCCAGATGAAGCAGCTTCTCAACTAATAACTGAAGGATGAGTAGGAATTAAATCCCACATTGGATGGCTTCATAAGACAATGTATATGAAATAACTTATAAATTGTGAAGTGCTGTGTAGAGATTATATTTTATTACTTGTCTTGTAATCAGGTAATCTTAAAATATCAGGGACCTGGGGCACCTGGGTGGCTCAGTGGGTTAAGCCTCTGCCTTCAGCCCAGGTCATGATCTTAGGGTCCTGGGATTGAGCCCCATGTCAGGCTCTCTGCTCAGCAGGGAGCCTGCTTCCCCCTCTCTCTGCCTGCTTCTCTGCCTACCTGTGATCTCTCTCTCTCTGTCAAATAAATAAATAAAATCTTAAAAAAATATAAAAAAAATCAGGGACCTTGATATATATTGTGGCAGCAGTGTTGTTATTGGCGGTAGGAAGCATCTTATTTATAATTGTTGTTTTCTGTATCCTGGTAAAATATATCATTTTCTAGAACTGGCGCTGTATAACCAATCATCTAAAATATTTTACCTGGCTTAAATTTAGGGACTCAGTTAGGTCTTTCCCATTGGGAGGGGCTGGGAGGATGAACTGTTTCTATCCTGGAGTATAGCCACAGGGTTATGACCGCTGCTTGCCTGATTCATAGGTAGATGGTTTTAGTGTGACCGATTCAGAAGAGCTGTGTGCTTGTGCTGGTGTAACAACTAGACAGGCAAATGGCCCAAGACAAATAACTGGATTTCATTTGGTCTCATTGCCTTATCTGCATAATGATTACCTCTAACAGACAATCTGTGACAAACTTGCCAGGGCAGTTTCTGTATTTTAAGTCTAATGTTCCTTATTTCTTTTCTTTCTCTCTCTCTTTTCTCTTTCCCCCTTCCTTCCTTCACTCCTCCCTCCTTCTCTCTCTCTTTTTCTTTTCCTTCCTCTCTCCCTCTTCCTTCCTCCCTTTTTCTTTCTTTCTTTCTTTCTTTCCTTCTTTCCTTCTTTCTTTCTTTCTTTCTTTCTTTCTTTCTTTCTTTCTTTCTTTCTTTCTTTTTCTTCTTTCTTTCTTTCTTTCTTTCTTTCTTTCTTTCCTTCTTTCTTCTTTCTTTCTGCTATACATTCAGTATGGGCTCACTTGAATTCATGACCCCAAGATCAAGACCTGAGCTGAGATCAAGAGTTGGATACTTAACCAACTGAGTCACCCAAGTGCCCCCTAAATCATTTATTAATGTCTGCTTTTTTTTGGCTTTCCTATTAAGAATCTCAATAGAGTTTAAGTCATTTGCTGATTTGCTTATTCCATGGAGCAAGTTTGCTTAGCTATTAATCCAAAGGGAGCAGATGCAAGTACATCTAAGTATATTCTTCACATGTATATGTGCATAGGTGCAGCCGGTCAAATTGCTAGGTTAAAAAAATAATCTTCAGAATAAAATGAAAAATGTCTTAAAAATGTCAACATGTTTTTCTCCCTTTGCTTATTAAACTCATTTTTTTTTCTCCCCAGATTCAGGAAGGATCATTTTTAGAAGGGACTAATAGATAACACCGTGGGAACATATATATGCATTGAGGCTCATATAATACAGTAATATAACATTTAATGTGTAGTAATTTTGATGTATGTCAGAGACTAAAATAATACCTTAAGTACTTTATATAGTGAAAAGCAATGATGGCGGGGCGCCTGGGTGGCTCAGTGGGTTAAAGCCTCTGCCTTCAGCTCAGGTCATGATCCTGGGGTCCTGGGATCGAGTCCTGCATCTGGCTCTCTGCTCAGCGGGGAGCCTGCTTGCCTTCCTCTCTTTCTGCCTGCCTCTCTGCCTACCTGTGATCTCTGTCAAATAAATAAATAAAAATCTTTAAAAAAAAAACAATGATGGGTAAATGTCTGTGGGATATTTTAGCTAATCATGATGATGTTCCAATGTTCTATGCCTACAATTCAGAGCTTTCTCCTTAACTTAGACTGTTGGCTTACTTTTTCACTTATTAAACCATCTCAAATAAGGCAGCCTTACAGAGAATAATACAGATATGCCTTAGAACAAATCTGTTGTTCAAATTCTATCGACTACAGATATCTTCACAAATGTCGAGACAGTGACTTTGACAATAGTTTCTTCTCTGAAGTTTTAGTGGGACCTTTACCCAGTGACATTCGCTCTCCCTCTCAGTGCTTATGTGACCACCAGTCATCATGTTAGGTTTACGGAGCAGTGGGATATGTGGGGGATGCATCAAGATAGATGCCTAACAAGGAGCCGACATGAAGAAGATCTGAGTAGCACTTTCCTGATGAAAGTTAATTTCTGGGTTTTATTAGTCCTGCAAAGAGAGTCAGACTGCTAGATGACATTTATTTTTATTAAAATTGAACAAACAGTAGTCTTAACTTGATGCATAACCTGTTGATGCTTCCCTGTAAAACAAATAGACAGCAGGTCAGAGAACAGGCTGTAAAAGCAAGAACAAAACCCATTCATGCCTTTAACTTTACTGTGGCAAATCAGACAAAAAGTTGATGCCAACCCCACCTCTGATTGATGACATCCTGAGGGAGGGAAACAAATCACACATTTTCTCTCTTCACTTACTCTTATACTAGTACACTATAAAATGGTCATCATACCATGACTTATTTATGACCGGAAGTTTGTACCTCTTTACCCCCTCTCCTCTTTTGCCTGTCCCAGAACACCTATCCCTTTGGCAATCACCAATTTGTCCTCTGCATCTATGAGTTTTATTTTGTTTGGTTTGGTTTTTAGATTCCACATATAAGTGGAATCATATGGTATTTGTCTCTCTCTGACTTATTTCATTTAGCATAATGCCCTCAAGTTTCATGTGGTAGCCAATGACAAAATTCTGTTCTTTTATGGCTGGGCAGTATTCTGTTGGGTATTTGGACCACATCTTCTTTATCCGTTCACTTACTGATGGACACTTAGGTCATTTCCATACCTTGGCTATTATGAATAACACTGCAATGAACATAGGGGTGCATTTATGCTTTCAATTTTTTTTTTGTTTGTTTTGTTTTCTACAAGTAAATACCCAGAAGTGGAATTGCTGGATTATATGGTAGTAATATTTGTAGTTTTTTTTTTTTTTAAAGATTTTATTTATTTTTTTGTCAGAGAGAGTGAGCACAGGCAGACAGAGTGGCAGGCAGAGGCAGAGGGAGAAGCAGGCTCCCCGCTGAGCAAGGAGCCCGATGTGGGACTCGATTCCAGGACACTGGGATCATGACCTGAGCCGAAGGCAGTTGCTTAACCAACTGAGCCACCCAGGCGTCCCATATTTGTAGTTTTTTGAGGAGCCTCCATAATGTTTTCCATAGTGGATGTACTAAATTACATTCCTACCAGCAGTCCATAAAAGTTCCCTTTTCTTTACATCCTTGCCAACACTTGTCATTTCTTGTCTTTTTGATAATAGCTATTCTTTTTTTTTTTTTAATTTTATTTATTTATTTGACAGAGAGACAGAGATCATGAGTAGGCAGAGAGGCAGGCAGAGGGAGAGGAAGGGAAGCAGGCTCCCTGTTGAGCAGAGAGCCCGACATGGGGCTTGATCCCAGAACCCTGAGATCATGACCTGAGCTGAAGGCAGAGGCTTTAACCCACTGAGCCACCCAGGCGCCCTGATAATAGCTATTCTGACAGGTGTGAGGTGATATCTCTTTGTGATTTTGACTTGCATTTCCCTGATGTTTAGTGATGTTGAGTGTCTTTTCATGTGTCTACTGGTCATTTGTGTGCTATCTTTGGAAAAATGTTCAGATCCTCTACCCATTTTTATTTTATTTTATTTTAGAGAGAGAGAGCATGAGCTGGAAGAGGGGCAGAGGGAGAAGCAGGCTCCTTGCTAAGCAGGGAGCCTGAGGTGGGACTCAATCCCAGGACTCTGAGATCATGACCTAAGCTGAAGGCAGATGCCTACCTGACTGAGCCACCCAGTTGTCCCCTTCTGCCCATTTTTTTTTTTTTTTAACATTTGTGTGTGTGTTTTTTTTAAAGATTTTATTTATTTATTTGTCAGAGAGAGAGGGAGAGAGAGCGAGCACAGGCAGACAGAGTGGCAGGCAGAGGGAGAAGCAGGATCCCTGCTGAGCAAGGAGCCCGATATGGGACTCGATCCCAGGACGCTGGGATCATGACCTGAGCCGAAGGCAGCTGCTTAACCAACTGAGCCACCCAGGCGTCCCTGCCTTCTGCCCATTTTTAAATTGGATTTTTTTTTGTTATTGACTTGAATATTTTAGATTTTATTTATTTATTTGACACAGAGAGAGAGATCACAAGTAGGCAAGGTGGGGGCAGAGTGGGGGGGGAAGCAGGCCCAGATGTGGGGCTTGATCCCAGGACCCTGAGGCCATGACCTGAGCCGAAGGCAGAGGCTTAACCCTCTGAACCACCCAGGCGTCCCTGACTTGAATATTTTAGATATTAACCCCTTATCAGATATGATTTGCAAATATATTCTCCCATTCAGTAGGTTGCCTTTTTGTTTTGTTAACAGAATTTCTTCACTGTGCAGAATCTTCTTAGTTTGATGTAATCTTATCTGTTTATTTTTGCTTTTGTTGCCAATATCTTTGGAGTCAGAGCCAAATAATATTCACCAAAACTGATATCAGAGAAATTCCTTCCTATGTTTTCTTGAAGGAGTTTTATAGTTTTTGATCTTACATTAATGTCTTTAATACATTTTTAGTTAAATTTTGTCTGTGGGGTAAGATACTGGTCCAGTTTCCTTTTATTGCATGAGGCTGTCTAGTTTTCCCAACACCATTTATTGAAGACTGTTCTTTACCCAACTGTATATTCTTGTCTTTTCGACATAATTAATTGACATATATTCATATATATTCATGGGTTTCTTTCTTTCTTTTTTTTAAATATTTTTTTAGATTTTTTTTTATTATTATTCATTTGAGACAGAGACAGAGAGAGAGAGCACAAGTAGGGGGGAGACGCAGAGGGAAAGGGAGAAGCAGACTCCCCATTGAGCAGAGAGCCCGACATGGGGCTCGATCCCAGAACCTGGAGATCATGACCTGAGCTGAAGGCAGAGGCTTAACCATCTGAGCCACCCAGACGTCCCCCCCTTTTTTTTTTTTGAAGCTTTTATATATTGATTTGACAGAGATCACAAGTAGGCAGAGAGGCAGGCAGAGAGAGAGGGGGAAGCAGGCTCCCTGCTGAGCAGAGAGCCTGATGCAAGGCTCGATCCCAGGACCCTGAGATCATGACCTGAGCCAAAGGCAGAGGCTCAATGCACTGAGCCACCCAGGTGCCCCTCATGGGTTTATTTCTAGGCTCTCTTTTCTGTTCTATTGATCTGTGTATATTTTATGCCAGTACCAAAATGTTTTGATTACTATAACTTTGTAGTATAGTTTCACATCAGGGATTGTTCAGCTTTGTTCTTTTCTCTCAAGATTGCTTTGGTTATTTGGGATCTTTTGTGGTTCTATACAAATTTTAGGATTTTTTCTATTCTGTGAACAATACTATTGAAATTTTGATAGAATTGCATTGAATCTGTGTATAGACTTTTTTTCTTTTAAAGATTTTATTTATTTATTTGACAGACAGAGAGAGATCACAAATAGGCAGAGAGGCAGGCAGAGGGAGAGGGGGAAGCAGGCTTCCTGCTGAGCAGAGAACTCTATGTGGGGCTCGATCCCAGGATCCTGAGACCATGACCTGAGCTGAAGGCAGAGGCTTAACCCACTGAGCCACCCAGGCGCCCCTGTGTATAGACATTTTAATAGTGCTGATTCTTCTAATCCATGAACGTGGTATATCTTTCTACTTATTTGAAGCTTCTTAAACTTTTTATCAGTGTCTTATAGTTTTCAGAGTATAAGCATTTTCACCTTCTTGGTTAAATTTATTCCTTGGAATTTATTCTTGTGACCCAATTTTAAATGGGATTGTTTTCTTAATTTCACTTTCTGCTACTTTGCTATTAGTGTGTAGAAATACAACAGATTTCTGTATATTAGTTTTGTATCCTACAACTTTACTGAATTTATCAATACTAGTTTTTTTTTTGTGTGTGTGTGTGTGTATGTGTGTGTGTGGAGTTTTTAGGGTTTTCTACATATAAAATTATATCATCTGCAAATGGTGAGTTTTAATTCTTTCTTTCTAATTTAGATGCCTTTTCTCTTTCCTACCTAAGTACTGTGGCTAGAAGGATGGGGTAGGAGGAGGACAGAGAGAGGAATGGGCTGGGGGAGAACAGAAAGACAGAGACAGGTATGGATGGGGAGGGAGAGACAGAGAAAAAGAAAAAAAAAATGGAAGAAAACCTTCCAAATTCATTCTATGAGGCCAGCATTAACCTGATACCAAAACCAGATAAAGACTCTACTAAAAAAGAATACAGGCCAATATCCCTGATGAATGTAGATGCAAAATACTAGCAAACATAATCAAACAATACATTAAAATAATTCACCACCATCATATGGGATTTATTCCTGGGTTACAAAAGTGGTTCAATATTTGCAAACCAATTAATGTGATATACCACATTAATAAAAGAAAGGATAAGAACCATATATTCCTTTCAATAGGCCCAGAAAAAGCATTTGACAAAGTACAACATCCACTCATAAAAATCATCAACAAATTAGGCTTAGAGGGAATATACCTCATCTTAATAAAGGCCATCTATGAAAAACCCACAGGTAATATCATCCTCCATAGGGAAGAATTGAGAGCTTTTCTTCTATGGTCAGGAATAAGACAAGGATGTCCACTCTCAACACTGTTAGACCAATCTCCTTTACATATGGTCTAGGCATTTTTCGGTATGTTGCTTTGGTGGCCCATCTTTGAGTGAATGAGTCTGTGCATGAGCCCTCTAGGAGCAAAATCCCTATTTCCTAAAAGCCCTGTGTTTCTTCTGGGTGTAAGCCCCATTGGTTGTCAAAGCCAGATGTTGTGGTGGCTCATTTTTTGGTGCAGGGTTGAGGTGCCTTAAGTGGGGCACAAACCCCCTTCTCCCCAGGGAGAAGCTCCACATTCATGAGATTCTTTCTGAGTTCTTCCAGTTGTGAGTTGCTGTTCTGGGGGTGAGGTTTTGGTGAGAAAATCTCTGTGTCTTCCACCTGTCTGGATATGGCCCTTTAATTTTTTGTTGTGAAGACATGTTCAGCTAGTTAAAAAATTTTTTGGGGGGGCACCTGGGTGGCTCAGTGGGTTAAAGCCTTTGCCTTCGGCTCAGGTCATGATCCCGGGGTTCTGGGATCGAGCCCCGCATCGGGCTCTCTGCTCAGCGGGGAGCCTGCTTCGCTTCCTCTCTCTGCCTGCCTCTCTGCCTGCTTGTGATCTCTCTGTGTCAAAAGCCCCCCCCCCCCCACCAAAAGAAAAAACCCACGTGCATGTGCACACACGCACACACACGCTCGCACAGAACGGAAAGCAGAACATCTTCTAGCATTCAGGATACCAGAGTTCTAAGGCCAACGATGCCTTTCACTAGAAATGTGCCTGAGTTGGTGCAACACTGGGCTGCTCAGATCCCCTAGTTCCCTGGAGGCTCATGGCTCACAACTGCAGAGATTTTCCTGCCTAAGAAAAGAATCCTTTCTTGCCTAATTCTTGAGCTGTCCCTATACAAAGCCCTTGTACTCTGGCCAGTTAGTGGTAGTAAGTACAAAGGCCCTTAATAGGTTGGCAGCTGGCCTGCCCTAACTCTTGCCTTTTTGTTTCTTCCCCAAATGTTCTCTTTTCTTTCTGTCTAAATTCCATCTCTCCAAAATCATTGAACCAGCTCTATTTCCACCATGAAGTTTTCTGTGGCAGGTCTAGCACACACTGATTTCTTACCTCATTTTATTTCTATAGGATCCAAACACCTACATTTGTTTAGTTGCTTTCCAATTAACAAACTGTCTTCACATATCTTCTCTGAGCAGATCCTCAAAACTGCTCCATAATTTGGTGAATATAAGTGTCATCATTCCTGCTTTACAGTAGAGAAGCCCAAGGGCAAGAAAGAATGAGTGACTTGCTTCAGGTCCCAAAATTGGCATGTAATAGAGCTGGGGTTCAAATTTGTATATGATAATTCCATACTGAGTGTTCTTGCCACTTACACAGTGCTGCTTTCTCTAAAGCACTTAGTGCTATGTCACTTAGATAAATTAAGTCTATCAGAGTATTGATTTGGGTTTCTCGCTTGTTGCTGTGGATATTTCCCCTTCTCTATCCCAAGGATGGAGTCTTTTAAGTTCTTTTTTCTTAGGGTTCTCCTAATAGCATTGGTATTTTGGGTTTGGAAGAAAAAAATTTAATAGTAATGGTGTTTTAGCTTTGGAAGGAAAGCGTGTCATGTCCCCGAAGGTAGGTTTTTTCTTTTCTTTTTTAATGATTTTATTTATGTATTTGACAGAGAGAGACACCGCGAGAGAGGGAACATAAGCAAAGGGGGTGGGAGAGGAAGAGGCAGGCCTCCCACTGAGTGGGGAACCCGATCCCAGGACCGTGGGATCATGACCTGAGCTGAAGGCAGATGTCTAATGACGAAGCCACCGAGGCGCCCCTTCACCTAGGTTTTCAGAAAGAACAGAAGCTCTGCAGCAGGGCTGTGTCAGAGGAAAACCACATCCAAATATCAGAGACAGAGATGGGTAAAGTTAGCTAGTTAGTTACAAGGAATCTCCCATGCTCCATTAATAGTGAGGACATTTTTTTTTTTTTCTCCTCTGGGGTTCCCTGGGGCACAGGCTAGACCTCAGGAGAGAATGTTAATGTTGCACACCTAGGGAGAGTCTCCTTGGCCACCTTTTGCCCAGAGCCAGTGGAGCCACATGCATTAAGGCCTCTTTGGGATTGACCAATGGTGACCAGCATGGACTGAAGACCTGAGTACCCTCTGTTGAATATTTCTGGTTGCATAAGACTCTCAATTTTTTGTGACTATCTGAGGGGTGGTTTCTCCTTACATGATTAATATTATCATATAGGCAGATGTGGACTTAGAATAGAATTATGTAATTTAGAAGACGTGAAGAACTATGACGTTCCTTACACCTGACTTTTGTGGAGTGGTCATCTCATACTCACCTCATATGATACTGTAATTATTGGTTTTATTGACTGGTCATCTCCTGGATGAAATTTCAGTTTCTCTCAGATGGAGGTTATCCTTGGACTACTTTGGGGTAGCCTCAGTCACTAAAACCGTACAATGGAAGTAGCATTAAACAATATCAATATCATTAAACAATATCAGTAAACAGTATCATTAAACAATATCATTTAACAGTATCATTAAACAATAACAATAATAACAACAAACTGAATATTCAGGTATAGACTTAATTCTGATCTTGGATAAAGAACTAGTTAATTTGAATGCTGAATATTCTGTTGAACTAAAAATGCATTTTTCTGTTTCTTGTTTTTTTTTTGAGCCAGTTTGGCCATACCTTTGAAAGATTCTTCCCTAATCATAACCAGAATCACAGGTTTTATGCACATGTTCAACTCCAGACTCTGGGACTCTTTCAGTTTATGCCATTTGTTCCTGGCCTTGTATTTTGTTCTTTCTTGCCTAAATTCTGATCCTTTGCCCAACTTCTAGAGATGGATGACCCAGTTTCATGGACTACATTGGCTTTGCTTTATCCCCTGGCCATTGCCTTTGGATCATCCTTGTCTCCCTGCTCTGCAGAATTGAGACTGTTCTGGCCTTACTAATGTCTCTCAAGATTCCATTGTGAGTACACTGCTTGTCTGGGAAGGGATATCAGACCAGTATTGGAACCGGTGAATTAAACTGGTGGCCACTTCAAGTACACCGAGTAGATGATACACACACACACACACGCACACACACACGTACACGCACACACACACACCCCTCATTGCATCAGGCATAACTTCGTTTTATGCAAACCTACTGAACATTGGCTGTATTATACATAATACGTTTACAAAGCAAAGTCTCTTGAGCTGTAATTTACTTGGTCATATGGAATTCTAAGCTTAACTAAAAGAATGTAACCAAAATAAAACAACAGCAATATCAAAACTTTTAATTTAGAATTTGATGATAATAGAGAAGTATTTTCTTTCCCTAATTTGTTTTGTTTATGTATATCTCTGAGTAAAGAATTTCCCTGTTATGGGCAACTGTTATCCTTCAGTTTACAAATTGATTTAATTTTGCACCTGGGTCCTGGGGAATGTATTAGTGTGTGCTTCTACTCATTAATGGAGAGATTCTAAAGAATTTAATTAACTCTCATTTGTGGATGACTATTAGGTTCTAGAAGCTCTGTGTATTTATCTCATTTAAACCTCATAGTAATCTGGCATATGTATTGTTATCTCTATTTTAGGGGTAAAGATGAAGCACCTTGACCAATGTTTAAAGCCAGTAAGTGACTGAGCATAGATTTGAACTGAAGCCTCTTATTTCTAAAGCCTGCTCTGTTTTTATCATACCATGGATAATTCAGTCAATCCACACCAAATTTAAGCCGTGGCTAGTGTTTCTCAAAAATATGATGTCCAGGGACCACCTGCATCAGAAGCACCTGGAAGTATTCACTAAAAATGCAAACACTTCTGACTTCTGACCTATTGCACCAGAATCTCAAACTCCCTATAGGAGATTCCTTTTGCTCTCCCTGCATCCCTTCCCTTTCCCTCCTTTCCTCCCTCCCTCCTTCCCTCTCTTCCTCTTCCCCCTTCTCTCTCTCTTTCTCCCCCTTCTCTCTTGTTCTTTCGATTAAGTTTATTTGTGAGTATCCTATATTATGTTCAATTAATTTTTTAGAATTTTTAAAATTAGGAAACATTTCAAACATATACTAAGTTAGAATATTATAATAAACTTTCATATATGCCATTAAGAGTTAGAATGACCAATATTTTGCCAACACAGCTTTATCTATATCTCCTTTTATTTTGCTGAAAAAATTTAAAACACAAGTTTTCAAAAGCAAAAGCATTTTAAAGTAAATACTCAATATTATTTCATTTTATCATAACATGCAACAATATCAATTCCTAAAAAAGATCAACTTCTTACATAACCCATGATATTATATCTAACAAAATTAATAATTCATTTATTAGTTCATATATGAATTTTTCTTTGTCTAAAAAATGGCTTTTTTGCTGGCTTGTTAACATTAAGATCCAGAGACCAAACATTGCATTTATTTCTTATGTGTCTTCAGTCCTCTTATCAACCATCATTCCAAACACTAAAGGTCAGTTTTGAGTTTATTTAAATAGAAATATATATGTATATGAAACATGCATATATATACCCAGAGGTGAAATACACACACACACACACACACACACACACACACACACACA
>ML105559.1:16361-40338 GCA_003697995.1 Taxidea taxus jeffersonii | reverse complement strand
GTTCTTTCCATAACTTGGCTATTGTGGACATTGCTGCTATAAACATTTGGGTACACGTGCCCCTTCAGATCACTACATTTGTATCTTTAGGGTAAATTCCCAGTAGTGCAATTGCTGGGTCATAAGGTAGCTCTATTTTCAATTTTTTGAGGAACCTCCATGCTGTTTTCCAGAGTGGTTGCACCAGCTTGCATTCCCACCAACAGTGTAGGAGGGTTCCCCTTTCTCCACATCCTTGCCAGCATCTGTCATTTCCTGACTTGTTAATTTTAGCCATTCTGACTGGTGTGAGGTGGTATCTCATTGTGGTTTTGATTTGTATTTCCCTGATGCCCAGGGATGTGGAGCACTTTTCATGTGTCTGTTGGCCATCTGGATGTCTTCTTTGCAGAAATGTCTGTTCATGTCCTCTGCCCATTTCTTGATTGGATTGTTTGTTCTTTGGGTGTTGAGTTTGCTAAGCTCTTTATAGATTTTGGATACTAGCCCTTTATCTGATATGTCGTTTGCAAATATCTTCTCCCATTCTGTCAGTTGTCTTTTGGTTTTGTTGACTGTTTCCATTGCTGTGCAAAAGCTTTTGATCTTGATGAAGTCCCAATAGTTCATTTTTTCCCTTGCTTCCCTTGTCTTTGGCGTTGTTCCTAGGAAGAATTTGCTGCGGTTGAGGTCGAAGAGGTTGCTGCCTGTGTTCTCCTCAAGGATTTTGATGAATTCCTTTCTCACGTTGAGGTCCTTCATCCATTTTGAGTCTATTTTCGTGTGTGGTGTAAGGAAATGGTCCAATTTCATTTTTCTGCATGTGGCTGTCCAATTTTCCCAACACCATTTGTTGAAGAGGCTTTTTTCCATGAGATATTCTTTCCTGCTTTGTCAAAGATTAGTTGACCATATAGTTGAGGGTCTATTTCTGGGCTCTCTATTCTGTTCCATTGATCTATGTGTCTGTTTTTGTGCCAGTACCATACTGTCTTGATGATGACAGCTTTGTAATAGAGCTTGAAGTCTGGAATTGTGATGCCACCAACTTTGGCTTTCTTTTTCAATATTCCTTTGGCTATTCGAGGTCTTTTTTGGTTCCATATAAATTTTAGGATTATTTGTTCCATTTCTTTGAAAAAATTGGATGGGATTTTGATAGGCATTCCTTAAATGTGTAGATAGCTTTAGGTAGCATAGACATTTTCACAATATTTATTCTTCCAATCCATGAGCATGGAACATTTTTCCATTTCTTTGTGTCTACCTCAGTTTCTTTCATGAGTACTTTATAGTTCCCTGAGTATAGATTCTTTGCCTCTTTGGTTAGGTTTATTCCTAGGTATCTTATGGTTTTGGGTGTAATTGTAAATGGGATTGACTCCTTAATTTCTCTTTCTTCTGTCTTGTTGTTGGTGTAAAGAAGTGCAACTGATTTCTGTGCATTGGTTTTATATCCTGACACTTTACTGAATTCCTGTATAAGCTCTAGCAGTTTTGGAGTGGAGCCTTTTGGGTTTTCCACATATAGTATCATATCATCTGCAAAGAGTGATAGTTTGACTTCTTCTTTGCCAATTTGGATGCCTTTAATTTCTTTTTGTTGTCTGATTGCTGAGGTTAGGACTTCTAGTACTATGCTGAATAGCAGTGGTGATAACGGACATCCCTGCCGTGTACCTGACCTTAGCAGAAAAGCTCTCAGTTTTTCTCCATTGAGAATGATACTTGCAGTAGGTTTTTCATAGATGGCTTTGATAATATTGAGGTATGTGCCCTCTATCCCTACACTTTGAAGAGTTTTGATTAGGAAGGGATGCTGTACTTTGTCAAATGCTTTTTCAGCATCTATTGAGAGTATCATATGGTTCTTGTTCTTTCTTTTGTTAATGTATTGTATCACATTGATTGATTTGCGGATGTTGAACCAACCTTGCTGCCCTGGAATAAAACCCACTTGGTCGTGGTGAATAATCCTTTTAATGTACTGTTGGATCCTATTGGCTAGTATTTTGGTGAGAATTTTTGCATCTGTGTTCATCAAAGATATTGGTCTGTAATTCTCTTTTTTGATGGGATCCTTGTCTGGTTTGGGGATCAAGGTGATGCTGGCCTCATAAAATGAGTTTGGAAGTTTTCCTTCCATTTCTATTTTTTGGAACAGTTTCAGGAGAATAGGAATTAATTCTTCTTTAAATTTTTGGTAGAATTCCCCTGGAAAGCCATCTGGCCCTGGGCTTTTGTTTGTTTGGAGATTTTTGATGACTGTTTCAATCTCCTTTCTGGTTATGGGCCTATTCAGGTTTTCTATTTCTTCCTGGTTCAGTTTTGGCAGTTTATATGTCTCTAGGAAAGCATCCATTTCTTTCAGATTACCAAATTTGTTGGCATAAAGTTGCTCATAATATGTTCTTGTGATTGTTTGTATTTCTTTGGTGTTGGTTGTGATCTCTCCGAAGAGGAGATTTTTGACAGTAAAACCATCATGGAGACTGAGAAGTCCCAACATCTGCTGCCTGCTAGTTGGAGACCCAGGAAAGCCCATGGTGTAGGTCAGTCCACATCTGAAGGCTTGAGAACCAGGAGCACTGATGTCCAAGGGCAGAAGAAGATAGAGGTCTCAGCTCAAGTAGAGAAAGTGAATCTGCCTTCCCTCCACCTTTTGGTTTTATTCAAGCCCTTGGGGATTGGATGATGCCCACCCAGCCTGGTGAGAGTATTCCCTTTACTCAGTCTACCAATTAAATGCCGATCTCTCCCAAAGACACCTTCGCAGACACACCCAGGAACAACTTTACCAGCTCTCTGGGCATCCTATAACCCAGTCAAACTGACCCATTAAATTAACCAGCACAGCCCCCAAGGGCCACACTCATGCACCCATTTGCCCCCTGCTCTGTGCACCTGCTGCCGGGACACCTGGTAGAACCCTCCGCTAACACAACTTCCCAGCAAGTTTGGATTAGAAGCTGCAGTTCTGACACTGCTTTTCAGTGCCCTACATGATCTGACCTCTTCCTGTGCCTCCAGAGTCATCCTCTCCCCTGTCCCCCTGGTCCTCCTGTTCTGTTAACTCACCTGCTCTTCCCCCCATAGGGCCTCAGCTGCAGCCACTCCCACTGCTTGAATGCTCAACTCCAAGGCTCTTGTCCTTCTGACTTACTTCAGTGACCCCTTGCTCAGAGGTCTTCCCCACCCTCCCCATCAAAGTGCACCCCTCTTTATCTCAGCGCTCCCGGGTCAACTTTGCAGTCCTCCTTTCTGTCTGAAACCCTCTTATTCGTGTGGCTGTTCACTCATTTATTATCCGTTCCCTCCACCCCCTAAAAAATAGCCTCACCTGCCTTGTTCAGCACTCTACCCCCAGTCCCCAGAGCTCCGGGACCGTGTGGACCACGCCTGCCTTGTCCAGCAGTCTCTCCCCAGTCCCTGGAGCCGGACCTGCACACAGATGCAACTGAGTAAATGTTCACTGAATCAATGAATAAAGTCACCTGAAGACAACAGAGAGAAAACATTGCTGAGACCAACCTCTTTCACTTCACAGTCTTCCTATAGGACAAGATCAGTCGCACAGCATGCTGGAGGGTAGGGAGGGTCAGGGTGCTGGCATGAGCACAGACTGAAAAGCCAGGGAGACCTTCTGTCAGCTGGGAGGGTCCACATCCTGAGTGGAAATAGCTCCGTAAGACAGGGGTGAGGACAGGAGCTCCTGGCTGGCTCAGTCGGTGGGCCATGAGACTCTTGATCTCAGCATTGTGAGGCCAAGCCCCACATTGGGTGTACAGAATTTTTTTTAATGAAATCTTAAAAAAAGAAAAATCAGCAAAGACATTAAGAAGGCTCAGCTTGGCCAAGGAAATTATCAGAAGGAATGTGTCCTTTTTCTTCACATCACCAAAGATTGAAAGAGGAGTTTGCAGCTTTCCCACTGTTTCCTCCACACCTTTGCACATGCTGATGCCTTCCTGGAATACTTTCCTCGCCTTCACCTGGCCAGTCCACTTCTCTGCTGCAGGCTGAATAATGGCCTCCCAAAGATATCAGGACCCAATCCTCAAGAACCCATAAATGTCACTTTATAAGTAAAAAGATCCTTATAGAAGCGATTGAGTTACAGATCTTGAGGTGGAGAGAGTATCCTGGGTTAGCCAGGTGGGCCCTAAATGCGATTCCAGGGATGGTCTTAAGAGGGAGGTGGGGGTAGATTGGACACAGATAGAAGCGGAAGAGGCATGAGAAGGCAGAGGCAGACTCCAGTGCAGATTGCATTCAGGGCCTACCTGGTAATCCAGGACACTCTCCCCATCTCAAGATCCTTAACTCAATCGCATCTTTCGCCATTTGGGGTAACATTCACAAGCCCCAGGGTTGAGAAGTGACTATATCTGGGGGAAGGGAGGCATTTTCCAGCCTTCCATAATAGCATGGGAAAGTCAGACGGAGGACATCCCAGCTGACCAAAAAGTTCTAGGTAGGAGAGACAATGAGTGAAGTGTTACGCTTACATTCTAATCACCTGGAGAGTTTTCCGGAAATGCCGGTCCCTAAGAAATTCAGAAGTAACAGCCCAGGGCAGAGCCTGACGATCTACATTTCTCAAATGCCCCCACTATCGACACCATGCAGCTGGAAAAGGAATGTCAAAGTCTCTGTATCCACACAAAAACATACCCGAAATATATTAAGTGAAAAAGTGCAGTGTGGGACAATGTGTCCAATAAGCTGTATTTTGTACAGAAACTGTAGAAAGATCTATATTAATATGTGCTTGTGTGAGAACCTCTGGGAGGGTAGCACAGAACCACTGACAAGGGTGACACAGTGGGAGAAGGGCACTGATGGGGAGACAGATGATTTGTCACTGTACAGCTGTTTATAGTTTTTATATTCAATAAAATTAATTTTTAAAGCCCCCGTAATGAGCCCTGTTAGAAAATACTGCTTTGGGGCAAACAAGGGAAAGGCTCTCTGTCATGTCCAATCTGGTGGGTGGATGGTAATGGGGAAGAGACAGCTGCATCTTTTTGCCGTCAATGCCCCAAAATCAAGTTCACAGTAGATGAGGAAAGACGTACCTGTGTACAGATGTCCAAAACAGCGAACCAAGGGGACCACTTCCTAAAGCTCACATCACAGCTGGCAGAACCAGAGGAGGCCCACCCACAAAACCACAAAAAGGAATCCTGGGACTTGGGGACTGCCGGGCGTAGTCTTTTTAATATTCTAGTGGGAATTCCTTTTCCTTTCTGGTATCATGCATATTTCTCCCAACTGATGGTTGAGTGTCTACTTCCACTTCCAGACACAAAAAGACCTTTCAGCAGGCCTTTCCACCTGCCAGCTGCTTGTGTGAGCTGTCCTCTCCTGCCCATCCCATCTGCCCCCACCCACCCTGGCCCTATCCAGGCTCCAAGGCACAAAGAGATGCCCAGCCATAGAGCTGGTCAGTTGGGAATCGGACAAAGAGAGAATTATGTGTTAAAAAAAAAAAAAGTCATCAGCATGATGCCCTAAGGGTTCAATCTTTGCTCTCCACAGTGAGAGCAGATGCAGGAGGGGCTGCTTCATGAAAGCCAGATCAGCAGGGACCAGGGGTCAGCAGGGACAGGTGCACCGGGAGCCCATGGAAGGTGCCAGGGCAGGATGGCTGGGGGAAGAGATGGTGGGCTGAGATGCAGACCTCCCACACACTGCCTCTGCCTGCCCCAGCCAGCTCCACCTGCTCCCCAGTGGACACAGGACACACAGAGGCACGCGCACACGAGCCAACAGGCACATCAAACACGCCAGAAGCACAGTCCAGACACAGAGGTCAGTTTCATTCAGGTGATTCTGGTCCTGTTGCCAGTTACCTGTGCAACTTCAGGCAGATGTCTCCTTTGCAGTCTGAATTACTCTCTGGACCAGTACCTTTACTGACTTGCCATCACCTTCAGGATGCTTCCAAAACCCAACCACTTCTCACCACCTCCACGCTACCAGCTTGGTCCAAGCTCCCCTCCCCTATTACCTGGATTACTACAACAGACTCCTTGCTGATCTTCCTGCTTCCATCCTTGGTCTCCTACTATCTATTCACTCACCAGCCAGATGGATCCTTCTCAACTTAAACCAGATCCTGTCACTCCTGAGCTCAGAAACCTGCAGTGTCTCCACTTCACTCAGAGCAAAAGCCAGGGTGCTTGCAAAGGCCTGCAATGTCCTTTCTGGTGTGGACCATTCTACCACCACCCCACCACCTCTCTGATCATCTCCTGATCATTGTTTTACCACCACCACTCTGCTCCAGCCCCTGATCTCCCTGCCATATCTCAAAACTGCCAGACAAGGGCCCACCTCAGGGCCTTTGCACATCCTATTCACACACTGCCTCCCCAGGGATGGATATTTTTCCCTCATGTACCCACATGGCTGTTCCTTCATCTGTTTCACATTTCTGTTCAATGTCACTTTCCCAGAGAAGCCTTCCCTGATCACCTTGTTTAAAATAGCATCCCTGGGGCGCCTGAGTGGCTCAGTGGGTTAAAACCTCTGCCTTCAGCTCAGGTCATGATCCCAGGGTCCTGGGATCGAGCCCCGCATCAGGCTCTCTGCTCAGCGGGGGAGTCTGCTTCCCCCCCCTCTCTCTGCCTGCCTCTCTGTCTACTCGTGAACTCTTTCTGTCAAATAAATAAATAAATAAAATCTTTTTAAAAAATTAATAAAAAAAAAAAAATAGCATCCCTTCCTCTACTCCATCTCTGGCACAGCCTATTCCCCTTCCCTGCCTGATATTTTTGTGCCATCATCACCATCTGATACAATATATATTTTATGGTCAGTTTGTTTATTATGTTCTCCTGACCCCCATCCAGTGTGTAAGTTCCCCGGGGCCAAGGATTTCACTCTGCTATGTTCAATGCTAGATCTCCCGCCACCCCCAGGCATGTTTCAGGTATTCCAAAAATACGTGCTAAATATTGGATTGTTGGGAGAGGGGAGAAAAGTGTCAGGAAGTATGACAAATGACCACATCGTCTCTCCAAGAGCCTATGAGTCTGTAAGTCCCTGACCTGCTGGGGGGCAGCCTCGACCCCCTGCCCATCTGTCAGCCCATTCTGGGTACCCACCGGACAGTCCTCCTACCTCCTCTCAACTGCGGGCTGCCGTAGGAGAACTTAGATATCCTGTGTCCAGGACGTGTCCAGACTGGATCAGGCAGGCTCTAGACAGGACAGAGAAGGAAGGCCGTCCCTGCCATCCAAGAGCTGACGCTCTCCTCAGGGTTACTGCTCACAATCCAAGACTTCTAGAAGACCACGTTAATAAGTGCACAAAGAGGAAACACAAGGCAAATGGATCAGAGAAGCACCCACCCTCTGAGCCACAGAGACGTGAGCGTTCTGCAGCCTTCTAAGGAAGAAGGCAGAGGGTCCTTCAGGGGGATTGGCGCACAGAGAAAGTCATTCCCCCTGAATCAAATGCATTGCACTTCACATTTGTCTTTTCCAGGACTGGGCCACCACGTGCGGGACGTGGCTTTCACACTGTCCATCAGCCATTTCCACTAATAATAAACGTGATCGCGGCACTATCCACAATTCTGTCGACTTTTAATCTGTTTTAATTATACATGTTACCAGAGTTACTTCCACGATAGTCTTATACAAGGAGCAGAAAAGGAGAGATTACCTGAGTTTTACAGACGAGGAAAAAAAGGCAAAGTCAGGCTTTGCACCTGACACCACAGGCTGGGGCTAGTCAGCGCTCACTCTGGCCATCCTTCCTAAAAAGGCCAGAGGTGCTTCCCCATTGACGGGGTCTCCTTCTGACACTGTAAAGTGGCCCCCCAGCCTCTCAGGTTTGGTTGTTAGTTACTAACTGTCCCCACCTCTGGCTGGGCTCACAGCGGGCATGGACAAATTCTAAGATGTTACAACAAGTCTCCCTGTTCAAACAGCTCCTTCTCCCATGGCATCCTCATAGATGGAAGAGAAAATGGACTCTCGGTCTCCAGAGAAGAATTCAAGGTTGGGAGAGTCTCAGTGGATGGCTAGTGGAGGCAGGGGTGTGATAGACACACAGAGGCACCAGCCAGGTCTTTCTTCAAGGACTGGTGGTCCAGCTGTCCAGGCGTGGGGTCAGCGGTCAGCCCTTAGTTGTCCATCCCTTCAGGACTGCCTCACCTGCAGAGAGCCGCCTTGCTCAAAGTCATACCCTTCCAGGGGCATCCCACATCCAGTGACTAGTGAAGGCAAGAATCAAAAGGCCAGGTGATGAAATGCCCAGTGTAGGACAGCCCAGCCCCAAGGAGTCATCTCAGCACCAGAGTTGCCCATGGAATCATCCAGGCTATGGCCAGGCTTGCAACACAAATTGACTTCTCTGCACCAGGGCATCTACCAGCCAGTTCCTACGTGGAGCTGACAGAATGTCAGGGGTGGAGTGCTGTTGCCTCTCCGGACAGGAGCTAGAATTGGCTCTAGACATGGCGTCTCCTCAGAGGTACTGTTGCCAAGGTTCATGAGTCTATTCCCCTTCTCCGTCCACTCCCTCTTTCTTGGTGGGGGTAAGCTCATCCTTTGTCTTATAAATTTCCCCCAGGAAGCAAAAAAGATATTGTTTACCAGCACAATTCATGGGAATCCATTGTTCCCACAACAGAGCCAGTTAAAGAAAGGTCAGGGTAATAATTATCTCATCCAGATGGCAGCCAGCAGCCAACTCAGGGGGAATTAGATTTCTCAGCCTGTCCCTACTGGGGCTCCTAGGAAACATTTCACTCTTCCCCTTGGCCTCCCCAGATCAGCTCAAGGTACCTCTGATCACTGGAAAGTAGTCCTTCATAGGAGGGAATTAGGTGGGAAAAAAAAAAAAAACTCAGGGTGAGAAGACCCAGCTTCCATCCTCCCATCACTCTCTTGGCTGTAGGACATGAAGCAGCTCACCTACTTTCACTTGTTCAGTTTCTTCACCTGTAAAACAAAATAAAAATGGATGCCTGTTTCAGTCAGGAAGGTGCTTTCAACAAGTAACCAGAAACGTCAATTCACATTGGCTTAAGTCATAAGGAAAACTGTCATTCGACCTAGCAAGGTCAGAGGCATAGCTCCAGGTTTGACTCAGTGATGTCACTGAGGCCATAGTTTCTTTCCCTCTCCTAGCTCGTCCTGTTCAGTTTAACACTTGCTCCCACATGTTCCCAAGATGGCTGCCAGTGGCAATGGAGGCCGTGTGCTTCCTTGTTCCTTCCCCGTAATCCTTGCCAGGAGGCTGCTGAACCCCAGTTGGCTCAGAGTCATGAAGACCCTCCTCTGAAGCTGGGGATGGCATCCATCAGGGTTCAGTTTGAAAGAAGGAGTAGAGAGAATGGATGCTACGTAGGCTACTAACAGGGTCCTCTCCACATTCTCATGGTTTCTTTAGTAGATCAGCTATGACACCTCCAGATGATGCACAGAATAAAACTGTGAGAGCCATCTGTAACTGCAAGGTATTATTATGGAAAGCAATATGGGAAGAACTAAATACAAGCCAAATCATATGGAAGGATAGGCCTTATTTTTTGTGTTTTTCCTCTGAATCACTCAAATCTTCATTCCTATGGATCTGATATGAGATATATTCACGGTTCCTGCATTTTTCTGTCTTTCCCAGAGTAGACACCATTGGCTGCCAACTCAACACACAACAATTGCCCCTAATTGTACACACACACACACACACACACACTCCCACATACTCTTACATCTTCGTAACTGATAGACCCTCAGTATCAGTTTTGTTCAACTGTCACTGTCAGGTATGACCACCCTCTAACAGGCCATATACTGGGGAAGGTGGTCCTCCTCCAGAGACTACTAGGGAGTCCAACATGATTGGTCTAGGCCAGTCACAGTTGTACCTCAGTCCCTTTGACAATGATTGATTTAGGGTAGACTTGGGTGCAAACCTTAGGCAACAGGACACGAGAAAAAAATCAGGTAGGGAACTTCAGCTAATAAAGCAAATGGGAGGAGCTCCCACTGTAGCTCATTTGTCAAGAAGAGAGGTCTGCTGATGGTCTTCTCCAGTTAACAACCCCCTGGGATGCTGTGTCTTCAGAGTATAAGACATTCATGGGCTTTTCTGCCATTCTTCCTCTGCCCGTTATTTCTCAGGAGGCAAGGAACCTGGAATGAAGTCTCAAGCCCCTTCCTTGAAACTAGAGTCCACTCCTGGATTATCAGATTTCTCTGTTTTCCTCTTTACATGTCTTAGCCCATGTTGTCGCATCTTTACATTTAGCCTCAGATATGAGTGGGAAGAGGGGCAAGGATGATGGAAGTAGGTTGCATTCTAATTGGATTATATTCTCAAAAGCTGAGAATTAATCATTACACATCCCAGGCAAGTTACCTTGAAGACACCACAAAGGGCTGTTGCTGCTAGAGAAAAATGGTAAGGTATGTCTGGGCCACCTGACATTCTAACTTGCAAGGAAACAGAAAGACAAAATTACCCAATAGGAAATTATTCTATAGACGCTGCTAGAGTCTCCTCCCCCACCTCCTTATTCTCTGGATTCCTGCTCTCCAGGCCAAATTCAACCTTGGGAACTTTCGGGGCCCAGCAGGCTATAATGAGCCCAACTGCATGTAATGAGCTTGTCATTATTCGTTTCTGCCAACAGCCAAAAAAGAAAGCATGGCATGACCAGAATTTTACACATACACTAACTAAATAATAATAAATATTTCTTGAATCTGATATTGCCAAAATCAACCAATCAATAGGAAACAAACCCTCCTGGAGGTGTCTGATGGGAAGGGGTCAGGGAAGGGAGAATGGCTCTCCCACCCCCCAAAAGTAGGATGCACTTGGAAAGGTTCCATGTTCCTGGGCTCAGTATCACCAGCCCTAATTTATCATCATCTTCATATATTCTTATCTAAGTAGTAATACAGATCACCCCAGCCAATTAATCAATCTGTAATTAGGAACTGACACGAACATTTACTACCATCAGGCATAATTTATATGATTACAGATGATTAAATAAAATGTAATTGAGTGAACAAGCAATTTGTTAAGCACATCTAGGTACAGCCATATTACCTAGGGCTGTAAGCTGCCTGACTTCCCTCCTACAGGGGGTCAGGAAGCATGGTCCTCGGAGCTGGGCCCTTGGGGTGTCCAGAAGACTGGGGGAAATGCCTCATCCTTCCAAGAAGGCCCAGATGGGAGCCAGGGTGGGGAACCAAGCCACAGCATTCTTGAGGCAGGCACTTCAGTGATTATTTTTTTCTACAGATCATGGGATTTTCAGAAATCCTCAGACAACAAAGACAGAGAAAGGAAGACTAGTTCAATTAAATGCCCCAGAGCAAAACTGTGCCTCCTATTTCCTTCCTGTTCCACTCACCCCAGAACCATGCTCACTGGACCCCTTGAAGGACCCCCACCACATAGAAGCCCATCAGCCTTGTTCTAGGAGCATTTGTAACTATGAAGGAGAACCTATTTAAATGCAAAGTTTGCACTTGGCAGGAAATGCCCTGACTCCTGAATGGGAAATCTTCAATGATGTCAAGAACCAAATTCTTTATTATACATTATTGGTCCTCCTACCTTTCGGTTTTATTCCTCTTCCCCCATTCCAGTTAAACAACATAAAGTTAAATTTAACATCTGTGTATTGGGTTGTGTGATAAGTATTATCACATTATGATTTCCAGATTTAGCAAATAAAAATGCAAGATGCCCGCTTACATTTGAGTTTCAGATAAACGATGAGTAAAGTATTTGTTTGGTTTTTTTAGTGGAAGTGTGTCCATTCAACACAACCTTATGTCCCATTTGTTATCTCATAGTCCTCAAGACAATGCTCTGAACTGTAATCTCCATGCTTCAGTTGAGGAAACTCATCTCACATTTGCTCTTGCTGCTATCTCCTCCTAGAAGTCCGTGCCCCAAACACCTTGGCAAGGCTAACTCCTCCTTGCCCACTGAAATTCAGGACAGATTTTACCTCCATCAGGAAAACATTCTCCACCCTCTCTGATTTCATAACCACTTATTTATATTTATGTCATAGCACTTAGCTTGTTGGTTAGTAATAGCTTTTTCATAACCCCTCCCAGCTGAAGGCAGCCCCCCAAGACTTGCCTGAGTTGCATTCCTCTCCAAGACCTCACCATTCAGTCCCATGCTTGGCACATGGTAGATGCTAAATGTTTCCAGAACAAACAAGAGATGTTAATATTTGCATGCTGAAATGGTTAAGTGTGAAGGCTACTGATCTCTACACTGACTTTGAAATGCACCATGATGCGTCCTGAGTGAGAGAAAAAGGAAATGTTCTAGATTTTTAGAAGGAGAATAGCAAGAAGTGAAGCTGGAGGGGTAAGGGTGGATAGGAGGTGGATTATAAAAGGCTTTAAAACCATGTAAAGGAATTTAAATTAATGGCAAGGAATTAAAGATGGACTGGAAGGTTTTGAGCATGGTGGTGGCTGGACACGAACATGATAGATTTGAGATTCTGTTTGTCTTATGGAGACTGGACTCAGGGGTGGAGAGGCAACCAGTGAGAGCAGAAAAGGAGGGAAGCTTGTAGCCCAGATGACAGCAGTGAGGACGGATTGAAGCCACACGTGGGAGCCACAACCAGCGATCAACTGATTTGGGGGTGAGAAAGAAAGAACATCTATAATAAAAGGACAAGAAATTATGAAATGAGCAAAAAGCCATAGCTACAACTCAACTACATACAACCCAATTTCAAAATGAGCAAAGGATCTAGACTAACATTTCTCCAAGGAGGGTATTCCAATGGCTAGTAAGCACATGAAAAGATGCTCCGCATCATTAGTTGCTAGGGAAATGCAAACTGTGTTGGTCTGCCCAGAGTGCTGTCATAAACACTACAGGCGGGGGGACCTAAGCGATAGAAATTTATTTTCTTGGTTCTAGAGGCTGGAGGTCCAAGATGAGAACACCAGTATGGTGGGTTTCTGGAGAGTCTCTCTTCCCGACTTTTAGATGGCTGGCTTCTGGCTTTGTCCTCACATGGCCTTTCCCCTGTGCATGCCTGGAGATAGAGAAATTGAGCTCTCTGGTGTCTCTTCTTACAAGGTCACAAATCCTGTAGGATCAGGGCCCCACCCTTATGACTTCATTTAACCTTAATTACTTGCTTGGAGGCCCTTGGAGTTGTAAAATGCAGTCATATTCCCCACTCTGATAAAATTGGATGCAGAGAGAGACGAGAGTCAACAAGGCAAGCAGAAAGAGACAAAGAGAAACTCATGGATTTTTACTCTTTGTTTGCAAGAGTTCCTGAAGCCCAACGGCCTCACTGCAGTGGGCCTATTCATTCATTCCTTGGATTCCATGGTCAATACATCTTTCTGATAAAGCTTACCAGAGTTGTGTTAGTGCTACCAGCAAATTAATCCTAGTACAGATGAAGCAACGGAGACTCACAGTGATCCATGATTACACAGCTAAGGTTTACTCCCCACACTAATTCCAAAACATGTATATTTACATACACACACACCATGTGGATACCATATACGTACTGTACACATATACACATACATATATACATACGGTCACCATCATAGAGTTAATTGGCCCAGGGAAGACTTCAGGAGAATATGATACATTTTATGCAGTTGAAGTTACAAACTGGTAACCACCTGAAGACAGGAACAGACTGACATGTGTGTCTTTGTGCCCTAACACAGCATGACCCCCAGAAGGCACTTGACAAATGTTTGTTGGAAAATGGAAATGGAGTCAGCTGCCCAGGAAGCAGTGGAAATCCCCAACACCAGAAGTATTTGAGGAAGGGCAGGTCATTGTGTGTCTGAGATGCAGTAGAAGTGACTTCTGTTCAAGACAATAGACAGAAGATAACCAAATCTCGTCTCCCCCTAAGAATGCGCGATTACAAGAAAACTCACTTTCTCTTAACCTTGGCCCAGGGCATATTAAACAATATCCAAAGAGTTCCTCCAGGTGGTGTTGACTCTACGAATAAAGACGGGAAGAAAGGAAGGGAGCAGGAAACTTCAGGTGTTCCCATGCAAACTCTCTCTCTCCCAGGCTTCCTTTCATTCCAGGCTGACCACAGACCCCCCACAAAATGTCAACTGTACCAGAGGTCACCTAACCTCTACCTGCACAGAAGTGTTTTGTGGGTTCATTAGAGCCTTGCTTCCCAGATTTAAAAAGTCAGCCCCGGGGTGTCTTGTTAAAATGTAGCTTCTGAGGGACATGTGGATGGGTTGGTCAGTTAAGCATCTGACTCTTGATTTCAGCTCAGGTCATGATCTCAGGGTTGTGAGATCAAGCCCAGCATCTGGTCAGCACTAGGCGGGAAGCCTGCTTAAGATTCTCTGTCTCCCCTCCCTCTGCCTCTGCCCCCTCCAACACTTGTTCCCTCTCCAAAAAAAAAAAAAAAGAAAGAAAGAAATGCAGCTTCTGATTCAGTAGATCTGGGGCAGAGCCTAAGATTCTGCCTTCCGAGTCCCCAGGTGGTGCTGATGCAGATGGTTATAGACAGTCCATACACATCGTGTAGCAAAGCCTTAGAAGATGGCTAATGACAAAAACTCCTAAGTCCTGGAAGGAGTAAGCTAATTGACTTAGAGAAGGAAACAGAGTAAAGAAAACAATGGAATGTTCCCTAACGTTAATTACTAATCAGTAACTGCAGGGAATAGATTTAGTGTTTGGGTGGGCCACCAGGTCAGGGAGACAGGAAGGAGACCCACACAGAGGTAGAAAGGAAGAGTAAGCGCAACAGGGAATCCAACCACTACTTTAATATTTCACAGCAAAGAAGTTTCAAACAATCATGGCCAACAGAAGTAAGGAAATGACATTGCTCCACTTCCCCAGTTCCCTGGCTCTGTGCCAGAAGTCCAGGCCTTCTGGGGAGCTCCTGGGGGCTCAGCTGGGGGCTCCAACTCTTGGTTCAGACTCAGGTCGTGGTCTCGGCTTCAGGAGGTTGAGTCCCAGGTCGGGAGCTCCGCACAGAGTCTACAGGAGATTCTCTGTCCCTCTCCTTCTGCCCCTTCTGTTTGTTCTCTCTCTACCGCCTCTAAAATAAATAAGTAAATCTTTTTTAAAAGTAAGATTCCAGGGGCGCCTGGGTGGCTCAGTGGGTTAAAGCCTCTGCCTTCAACTCAGGTCATGATCTCAGGGTCCTGGGATTGAGCCCCACATCGGGCTCTCTGCTCAGCAGGGAGCATGCTTCCTCCTCTCTCTCTGCCTACTTGTGATCTCTGTCTGTCAAATAAATAAATAAAATCTTAAAAAAAAAAAAAAGTAAGATTCCAAGCCTTCAGGCATTAATGAAGTTTTATCTCTATCCTAACATTTACAGCGCTCTGCCAATGTGAATTTTCAAGTCAAGGTACGACTTCTGAACCCCATCTGGGCCCCCTAAAAGAATCAGGCCAGGGACGCCTGGGTGGCTCAGTTGGTTAAGCCGCTGCCTTTGGCTCAGGTCATGATCCCAGTGTCCTGGGATTGAGTCCCATATCGGGCTCCTTGCTCGGCGGGGAGCCTGCTTCTCCCTCTGCCTCTGCCTGCCACTCTGTCTGCCTGTGCTCGCTCATTCTCTCTCCCTCTCTTCCTGGCAAATAAAAATTTAAAAAAAAAAATCTTTAAAAAAAAAAAAGAATCAGGCCAAACAGATTTGATTGACTTGGAGGAATTCCCACCTTCCTTCCCTCTGCATTGGCAGAAAATGGTGCAGAGGACAGAAATCTTCTTGTCATCAGCATAAATTATAAGTCATACAGCCAGAAGTTAAAATCCTGATTCTGAAATTAATCTAAGTATCTTAGATTCTTGCTTCTTAACATGATAAAATAATAGTAATACTAACCTGTCTTCCCAATGCTATTGACATTATCAGCATTCATAGGGGAATTATTTGATGCTCTTATGGTTAAAATAATAGTTTGCTTTAAATAGTTTGCAGTAAATGCATTAAATGTTAAAATAAATAGTTTGGAAGAAATTGTTTGAAATTTGAAGCTATGAAGATATTTCTAAGTACTCTTAGAAAAACATGAAGTAGAAGCCACTTCAAAAAAAAAATCCTCCTAGGGCACCTGCGTGGTTCAGTGGGTTAAAGCCTCTGCCTTTGGCTCAGGTCACGATCCCAGGGTCCTGGGATCAAGCCCCACATCAAGCTCTCTGCTCAGCAGGGAGCCTGCTTCCTCCTGTCTCTCTGCCTGCCTCTCTGCCTGCCTCTCTGCCTACTTGTGATCTCTGTATGTCAAATAAATAAATAAAATCTTTTTTAAAAATCCTTCTATGCCATGTATATCCTTGTATGCTTAACACATTAAGAGAAAATTTCTTCGAACAAAACTTTCTGAGTATTAAATGAGTGCTCCTGTTCCAAGGCATCCCTTTGACAGTTTAGACCAGTGATTCACAACTAGAGTTGGGGGATAGTGGATGGTCAGAGCCTTTACAATTCAAACACAACCCCTCCCTCCACCAAATCCTGATCCCTTCTGCCCCATACTAATCTTTGCATCTGTTGATGCTGCTTTTATGCCAAGCATTTGGGGGCTTCTTTTCTTGCTAACCTCCAGCTCCAGCTGGCCCCACAACAAAACTAGTCACATTATCTCCTCTTAGCCAAGCATGCCCTTCTCCAGCCTCTTCACTCATCTTATTCACCAGATTTAGTTCCAAGCAGATGTTGACTATTTCCAACCACGTTCTTCCCCTCTGAGGATATGCAAAAGAATATCCTACCAGCCCTGAGTATATGTGCTAAGAAAGACACACTTTGCTGTAAAGTAAAATCCATTCATGACTTCCTCTTCAACTTTATAACACAGAGTGCAATGGTCCATCACCCCCAAATCATACAGGGAAGCAGGGAATCCTCAATGTGACGGTTTTGGAGGTGGGGTCTTTGGGAGGCAATAAGGGTTGGATGAGGTCATAAGGGTGGGGCCCTCTTTATGGGATTAATGTCTTTATAAAAAGAGAAAGGTAGCTGAGCTCTCTCTCTCCTCATCTCACCATCTGCACTCAACAAGGAAAGGCCATGTGAGGACATAAAGAGAAGATGGAAACCTGAAAACCAGGAAGCAGGTCCTCACCAGACACAGAATCTGGCACCACCTTGGTCTTGGACTTTCCAATCTCCAGAACTACATGAGTAAACATTTGTTGTTCAAGTCACCAAGTCTATGGTATTTCATTATAGCAGACTGAATTAAGACACGGAGTCTTCAATTACTTAATCTGTCCAATGAATAAAGAGTAACTCTGACTTGACAGGAAGGCTGAGTTTGGTTCGTGTGTTCTCTGGATCACAGCTGTGTGTTCCTGCAGAGACAGTTTAAGTTTATTAATTAACAGCCATCCTCTTTTTTCCTCCTACATACAGGGTATAGGGTTTCTAAGAGCTTTTGAGAGATTTATTTTTATCCTTCGAGTGGATAAAAGACATTAATGAAACCATTTGAGACTTCAGGGACTGGGCTCCACCCACAGAAGCCAAGGGAGGCAAGCATGAGTGACCGTTGATTATTAAATGTCCTCTTAGCAAGGGAGCATCACCAGACTGAGCTGATGGGCATTTAAGTGTGTGGAAAGTAGGGAAAGTGCCATATATGCATTATGTATAAAGAGTCACCCCAGCTTTCTTTCGCAAAACAATTAATGAAATCACTTTGCGAAAATGTAAACCTTCCCCTCCCCCACTCAACTACCAGCTGGTCCAGCCCTTGAACATATAGCACCATGTTATGATGGCTCCAACAATTTGGGTCAGCACAATGTTTAAACTCTTAAGTGGAACCACTAATCTCCATTAATCTGACTGTAAAGATGAGACATAATGCTTAATACAAAAGCATAAGAGTTGGTAATGCATGTTCCCCTGATAGGCTGCCTTAATACGCACCAACTCCTGCCCAAAGGGCAGGGTCTTTGGGATTGCATCTGACCATTCAAAATCTATTCCTGAACCTTCCTGGAAATCACTTCATGCAAGAGGACAAGGATCTAAGGGGAGCTTCCACCATGATGTCCATAAAGACATTCATTCTGTGGAACCTTTGACAGTCCGGACCTCGACCCACTACCACCTCCTCTTCCTAAAGGTCAGCTCAACAATAAATGGATGCTGAATCTGAGGCTTGACAGAGCTGTGACCCTGCCACCAGTCCAGATGGCTATAGGCTGACTAGAATAGCAGACACAATGGATGACTTGTACGTATGTGATACTCACCCTGGCTGGCACATGAGGGCAACACAATGGAGTTCTCTTCCAAGTGGGGAGCACTTTGGGACTTTGGGAAACTCCAACCATAAAGTACTGCTTACTTTCCCCATCTTTCCTCATCCCTACTGCACCTTCCACTGGATCTGTTTCTCAAATCACAGTCCATGAAAACACCTGCAGGAGACTCACTGAAGCTATGGTTAGAAAGTGACATTCTTAGGCCCCCTTCACCAGACCTACAAAATCAGAATATCTCAGGAGGAGACTCAAGAACAGCACATTTTAAACAAACTCTACCAGTGAGCCTTAAGCACAAAATGTTAGAACCACTATCTACATTTTGCAAAGCTATTGGAGGAACCCAGCTGAAAAACGGCTGTGCGTGAGATAACTCAGCCCCAGCATAGTTACTGAAATTTCCATTGCGTGGTTCCCAGGCAAGTTCTTAAAGCAAAAGTTACCTGTATCAAGTGGAAAAATACATACAGACTTAGGACACAGAAAGGCTGTGACGTCTGTTTTTGGTAGCCACCGTGCCTGTGTTTTCCCTTTTGTCCTATTGCAATAATCATAGCTAAAACTCACTGAGTGCTTACAGTCCAGTGCTTCATATGTATTAACTCATTAAATTCTCATAACAATCCTATAAATAGAACTTTAACTATTAGTCCTCATGGGAGGACTGTGAAAGCTTCAGAGAGGGGTGATGTTTAATTAGGCTATGGAAGGTTGGTGGGAATATATCATCTTCTACATCTCTCTTATTAATTCAGCTACAATCAGGCAGGATCAGCATTGCCTTTTTATGCCAAAGTCTCCACCACTATCTCCCTAGCAAGGGGGGAGAACAATAGTTAGGTTAATGTTAGTGGCTACTGGCACCATGAATTCTAAAGCTAACTCTTTTCATAGTTTCCTAAATTGTAATTAACCATGGAAGACTCTTACCCTAACCCAAAGAATAACTCCTTTCATGGAATTTCAAGATGCTGGCTGCCCAATCTATGCACAGAGAAGCCACATCTGTTCTGAGTTTTCTGATGAACCTTAGCTGTGCCAGGAGCCAGAAAAATCAAGGTGTAAATCATGAACATTAGAATGTAGATCAGCTGGTCTCCATTCCTACAGGATTCTCACTGCATGGTGGTTATTGTCTTTAACTGCCAAGCCCAGTACCTCCCCCCAATGTCAATTGCCAACCCAACCAACACTTCTGGTAACAGAAGAGCTCTGGGGTGGATTAATGCTGGCTCCATCCTCTTGGCCATGGTGGGGACAGCAGCCACAGTGACTAGGGATGGGCTTGTGACCCAAGGAAGAGTCAAGAAGAATCCCCTCCTGGAGTTTTCCTGGCAGGAAATACTAAAAAGTTGTGAACCTAGGTCTCCCTGCTGCCATGTTCCCTATCCTATGGAGATACCTGTCTGCATTGAAGAGTGAAGTCAAACAGGAACCAGATGGAAGGAAAAAGAGAAGTTAACTGTAGTTTTTTGAGTAACTGAAGCCATCTTCAGTATTGCCTCTGTTTAGTTATGTGACAGAGGCCAATAAACTTCCCCTTTGACATTCAAACTCGTTCAAGATTGAGTTTCTGGACTTGGTTAACTTACCACCAAAAAAATTTCTGACTCATGAGTGATGTCTCACCTAACCACTTAATTCAATATCCCATGGACACAAGAATGAAAATAACTTGCATTTTCATTGATATTCAACCATCATTCACATGTGCATTCATCTTTTAACTTTGCATATGTGCCATGTGATGAGCACTTTGTCAAGGCACTGGGGGCACAGGGGCAAACAAAGTGGTTCTCATGGAGCTTATGGTCCAAACAGTCACACAAATAAATATTTAAGATGCAATTTTGTTAAATGCTACACAAGATAATGATAATGGAAATCCTATTGGGGAATAGGAGTTGGAGCAGGGAGGTCTCCTCTACAGGCATGGCTTTTGATATTTATGCTAAAATCTAAATCTAAACTCTATGTGAATAGGACCCATCTGGACAGTGATTGGCTTGTGAGCTTTCTAGCAGAGGGAACTGCACTGCGAAGCCTCCAAGACCTGAAAGAAACGCAAAAGGAACAGAAGAGGACAGTGTGTTTGAAGTGGAATAAGATCAAGATAAGACTGAAGGGAAGGGGGGGTGTCAAGACTATCATGGATGATAGCCCATGTTGATGATCTTGGGCAACCATTGGAGGGTTCTAGGTAGGAGAATGATGAGCAGGTTACATTTTTAGAGGATAGCTCTGGCTGCTAGGGGATACCAACAGGCAATAGCAGGCATAGCAGGAATGTAAGGAGGAGGTGACACCAGCCACCCAGGCAGGAGACGAACATGGCTTGGACCAAACTGGTGTGAGTGGGGTGAGTAGATTTGAGGCTTTCTTAAAAGGCAGAACAGAGTGTGATATTGATCAGCTACAATGAGGGGAGAGGATGACTCCAGTTTCCAGTTTCTGGAACGATCACCTGAGTCATTTGTGATACCACTGATTGATCTGAGAATGCTGGAAAAGGAGTAGGTTTCAATGGGAAGAGAATCTAAGTTTAATGTAGAGAAGTTTCATTTTAAGATGACTGTGAGACATCAGATGGAAACAACAAATAGCCAATGTATGCATTACTTCACCTGAAACAACAGATTGATGGGACGGGTTTACTGTACTCATTTTGCAGGTAAGGAAAGTGAGCTTGCCTAATCTACACACCAAATTAGGAGGATTATTGGGAGTCAAATCTAAATTCCCTACATCCTAATCCAAGTATTTTCAGTGAGCCATGCTGAGTCCTTCAAATCTGACTGATTAAGCAAACAAAAACAACATTATAGGGTAGGAGACTTTGGTGGAAGAGTCATGATGTCAATCCAAAGTCATGTTCTGTGAAATCAGTGTTGTGCTGTCCAAAATGTGCTATCAGGTTGACTAACTAACAAGGCATACAGAATCTGTCCTTACACTTTATACTGCCGACAGTGAGTCTTCCATTGAGAAAAGAGTGCCCGACTCCACTGGGGTTTAAAGCTTCATCTGTGCTTCCCATTTATACCAAACACTGTAACCATTATTGGTGAAAACTGTCAAAATACATTCATTGTAAGTGTGAGAAGGAAACTATTTCTCAAATTGGTTGCTTTACCAATAACACCTACCAGCTATATATCCAGATGAAAGAGACAAGTGGAGTTTTGTTTAAAAAAAAATCAATGGATTGGCTCTTATGGAAGTCATTAATGCAAACTGTTTAGCAAGAGAGGCTGATTTTTCATTCCTGGTTGGCATTCCATAAAAAAAAAAAAAATGTTGCACCAAGTCCCTAAGGTTAATAAAATCTAAGGTTAATAATCATATCCACATTGCCTGTGGCATGTTCCTTGGTCCACTGACTGGAAAGGAAGTGATATGTTTGGCTCAGAGGGGAAGCTAAAACTGGCTGTGCAGAGGAGCGCCAACCTGGGCTGGACCCAAATGTGGAGGGCGCCACTATGGATTCTTCATCAGGGGTATGAGATGATGAAAGTGATATTTGCAAAAAGCTCAGCATGGTACCGCCCTCAGTCTTTTGTCATGGCCCTAGGGTTAAATTGCTAAGAAGAGGAAGAGTACCTTGGGGAAGGGACTACTTGATATCCACCTTGCAATAGCTTGTGCATAGGAAGGAAATGTGTGGAATGTGGACAGCAAGGGCTAGGCACTGGGAAGGGTTTTATGGGAGATGCTGATGTTTTTGCCCTGATCTACCATTATAAAACGTAGTGGGGCTTTTTCTAGCCCTTAAATAGATTTTTATGGACTTCTGACTTTATACATGGGAGGTAGCCTTGATTTCATTTCTAGATAGAACTTGCCAACCAAAAATCCCAACTGGCACTTATGTCAAGGAAACAGTTTTGAATTTCTGAGTTCTCAGATAATGAACAGTTTTGAATTTCTGAGTTCTCAGATAATGAAGCTGGGGTTTCCCACCACACAGAAAATGTGGGATGTTTTCCAGAACTTTCTGTGCTTAACTTGATTTTGGTTCTTGTAGTACTAATCTTGCCCTACTTGAAACTGATCTGGCCTTTGAGCTTCCAGCACCCCTGGAGGAACCAGCTGAGTGTTCTCTGGCTCTCCCTGGAGAAGTCAGATCATGCCGGTATGGGGGCAAACCAGGAGTCGGGACAGCTGGGGTCCTGTACCATCTTTCCCTTCCTCAGTAGGTGGCTTTGGACAAGCTCTTCCATCTCTGTGCACCTCAGTCTCCTTATCTAGCAGGAGTGAGGATGGACCTAGACAATCTCCAAAGTCCATTCCAGAAGTAAAACACCATGGATCATTTACTAGTTAAAAAAACACTCTTCCCATACATTTTCAATGGGAACTCTACATCCACCATTACAGAGAGAAGTGAGAGAAAGACATCTCTCCAGGAATGATAATGCACAAGCAAACAGGTGGCTTGAGGAGGAGCCCCTGAGCCACCGCTGACCATCTTTGTCTGCATTTAACTCCACTCTGAAAGTGTGTGAGCTCAGGTATTAAAGAGGCAGCTTGGTAAGGATCCTCCAGGGAGTTCCCACAGTGAGGTCCTAGGTGCTTCCCTCATGGCCCTACCAAGGTTGAGTTAAGAATTCTCCAGGTAGGAATTTTTCGAAGATGATTTCCTGCTTAAGTTTTTGGAAGGTTTCCCCTGAGAAACCATGCTCTAGGAAATGGACAGCCAACCTGGGGGTAAGGGGGGCCCCCACTGAGCTATTTCTGATGGGATAGAATTTGTTCTAAAGGGGTGCACCTCTCCAGCTTCCATCTTCCCCCAATCCCACTCCCACCCCCACAGGGACACTCCCCCCTCCCAGAATAGGTGTCCCCAAAGGAGAGGGGCTCTGTTTGTTTAAAAAAAAAAAAAAAAGGTCTGTTCTGTTGGCCATTAATCATGCCTGTAGGAGCGTTTATTAATGCCCTGTCAATTGTTCAGAGTGAAGGCAGCCTGTCAGCTGTCCTCCCTCCCCGTTAGCTGTGTGCAAACACTGGTGATTAAGCGCCAGATTTAACATCCTCATGAATATTTAAGAGGCTGTTTTTGAAAGTTTCCTGTCCTTTTACACTAATAGCCCCATTAAAACCTGTTTACAAGCCAGTCAAGAGAGTAACTGCGTGCACTTAAAACATGAGAGTACTCCCCCAAGAGGGGCTCACGACCATGTAAGGATCGATACACTGCTTAAAGTAAGACTGTCTGCCCACCCCCAGCAGAGCCCAGCCCCACGGGAGCCACAGCCAGGAGTTGGAAAAAACCCAACTTGTTAATTAGGCCAATGAGGGGGGCTATGAGGGAGCAAACCCTGCTCCTGGGCTCCCCCCGGCCCAATGTGGGGTGACCCCAGCTCCAGAGACTTTCTAGAAGTTACCCAAGTGATGGCAACAGCAGGGGGCCAAGGCCAGGGCGGAAAGGGGGTTTGGCTTCGCACCTGCTCACCTCCTGGTCTGGCCCTGGACACTTCTGTCCCATGGCCCATCACATGAATCTCCTCAAATGACTTAATAAGTCTTAAGGAAAAGAAGTAAAATGAGGCTCCAAAGAGATGAGAAGGATTGGGAATGGCACGGAGGGTCCCTTTTCTGCAGAGCAGTGGCTGGCTCCCCTGATCAGCACCTGCGATGACTTTTGTGCAGTTAGGGAAGATGGAAGTAGGGAAAACCACCTCCTCTGATAATGACCTGATGTTTTCTCCTTCTCAGCAAAGGAGCGGACACACCGGTGAAA
>ML105559.1:0-15961 GCA_003697995.1 Taxidea taxus jeffersonii | reverse complement strand
TAAGGCAGCACCAGGTGTACTTCGGCTCCCAGCCCTAGCAAGAGGCATTGCCCAGGATGGCAGGTGCATGGACGGACCTCCCTTGCTCCAGATGGGGGGATTTCAAACACTACATCTGCTTCCCCACCCACTGCCTGGATCCGTGCTGAAACAGTGCAAGAATGCCTCTGGGAGCAAGGAGGCATGCGCCAAACGTCACCCTTCGGATTCTTACTGTTCTTCGCAAAATTCACCATATGGAATGCCTCATGTTCCAACAGCATCATGGAGTCAGTCCCTCCACAAACAGACCGGGACTGCTCGGCTTTCTCTCTGATGTAGTGCCTGGCCCAGAGAAGAATCTTCCTTTCTTCTATAATGGAATGCCAGGCATGCAAGGAAAATTCTTCAGCAGCGAATGAGAAATCTTTGTTTTTCCATTCTACTAACACTTTTCTTCTCAGACTCTAATGTTTGCTAATTTGGTGACTACATAATTGTATCTAATTTTTTAAATGTCCATTTTACTGATTATGTATAATATGAAAAATATTATCATATGTATAAGCTTCAGTATTTTCTTAGAGAAAATAATAAGTTGTAGTAATACTTACTGATCTGGAACATAGTCATCTGGAAATAGCTCCTCTTCAGAGATTCTACAAGAAGCAAAATTTAAGCCAAAAGGCTTCTGAGCAGCCAAAATAAATACTGTAAGATCTGTGCACAAAAATTTTGCCATTTACTCATCAGGCCTGCATCCCATCAGATTAATGAAGTTTTTAATATAATTCTAATAAGTCTAACTCTTTGTTTCTCTAGTCAATTAGAAAGAGGGAGAACTAGAGACAGACATGCTGACAGTGGGAAGAAATCACAGCTCTGGACACTTGAGTGAGAATAAACACCCTCAGAAAGCGAGTCAAGGACCCCAACAGCACAGCAGCTGAGGTCCCTTATTCCAGAAAGACCCTTCCACAGCTCCCCAGGTCCCTCGTTGTCAATAAGAAAGTAATGAGCTATAATGCCATGTGCATAATGAAGTAAGAAAGGGTGTGACCCTATTCTTTCAAAAGTCCATCTAGCAGAATTAAAATTTCTTTAGTTTGGGAACTTAAAGAGCTAAGCCTTCATTTACCCAGAAAATGCCTCTCCAGAATGACTCATTTATCCTCTGCCTTTTTTCTTTCCATTTATTCATAATGCATGTTTCCACTAAAGAGTATTCAGATGACTTGAGGGGCGCCTGGGTGGCTCAGTCGGTTAAGCATCTGACTCTTGATTTCAGCTCAGGTTGTGATCTCTGCGGGCGAGCAGGAGTGGGCGGTCCTGAGGTGGAGCCAAGGGGTCAGGCTCACCCAATTTCCAGTTAAATGTGAACAATTCTTGGTTGTACAGATTAGTACAACCTTTCTGGAGAGACTTTTGGGTGGTACTTATTCAAAGTGTTTACCATATGGCCCAGCAACAGTTCTCTTGAGTCTGTATCCCACAGAAATTCTCACCCAGGCCCATCAGCGGTGGAAAAGATGTTGGTGCGCACAGAGCTGGAGGTCATCCAGGCTTCCACTAGGGCATCTAGATGAATAAAACATAATGGATCCACCCCATGGAGTTTAGAGGCAAGGGAGTAGATGTAGAAGGCAACATGGATCACCCTTGAAAACATAGGGTGGAGAGAAAAAAATACAAAGCAGAGTGAGATCTACAGAATATTACCACTTATGTAAGTGAAAATTGCATGCACACTAAACAAAATACACATTTTTCACAACACATAGAAATAACAAGGTAAACATTAGACACATCCAGAATGATGGCCTGTGTGGGCAAAGGGAAGTGTGAGTGGGAGAGAGTAATAAAAGGGAGTGGACTGATTAATTAATTATTAAGTCAAGAGAAGGGCAGGGTATAAACAATAGATGTTAGCATGCCATGTGCCATGTGCTGAGAAGTATGATTAACTCAGCCCTCTGAACCTAAACCCAATAAAAAACAATGAAAATTGCAATAATCCTTTGCCCACCTCACACAGTTTTGGGGAGGGTCAAATGGATAATGTATGTGAAAATTATTTATGAACCATGAAATCTTACCCAGATATGTAATTAGTACCATTAACTTTGCAGGGCAGCTGAGAAATAGTCCAGGGGAACTAAAGAAAAATAAAATTAAGATATATACAAAGGGTCTGATGTTTCTGTCTTAAGTTTGACTATTAAGGTTAAAGTTCCCTTAATTAAATGCACCTCTGTAAATTACACATTTTTAGATTAAAAACTATGGTCACTCTTGATTCTTCTTCTGCAGCACATTTGTGTAGATGCCGCTGATCACCTGCTTCCTTAGGGCTATGGTACTCTACTTGTGTTCCCATAGCCTTTATTCCCAAAGACTAAACTGTGATTAGCCCAAGATGAGCCCAGTAATGCCATTTCCAATGGCAAGTGAGTACCTTAGGTAGGGGCATGAGACTGAGTTCTGGTAAAAGACATGAAAGGGAAGGTTTGCTTAGAGGGATCTCCTGGAAGAATTTTTTTTCCCTGTTAGAAAAGGAGAGAGAGGGTGTCTGGATGGCTCAATTGGTTAAGTGACTGCCTTTGGCTTGGGTCATGATCCCAGAGTCCTGGGATTGAGTCCATACATCAGGCTCCCAGCTCCATAGGGAGTCTGCTTCTCCCTCTGACCTTTTCCCCTCTCGTGCTCTCCCTCACTCTGTCTGTCTCTCTCTCTCTCAAATAAATAAATAAAATCTAAAAAAAAAAAAAAAAAACTAAAGAAAAGTAGAGAGAGATAGGCAGAGAAGGTTGACAACTTCTATTTCCTCATCCTTTAAACATGACTTCTTGAGGATTTGCTCTCTGCAGCTGAGGTAGCCATTTGTGATCTGTGGCAAGAAGCCTAAGAAGCAAAAGTTAACAATCTGGGGTTGAGTGACACACAGAAAGAACCTGGTTCCTAGATGACACCAGATGGTTGAGCCAACAACCAAATCTACAACTGCCCTTGTAGACTTCTGGCTAGTTGAGTTCATTGTCTTTTACATTAACCACTATTAGCCAGATGTTACTTGTCGCCACACACTTCCTGACTGGTATATTTCACCTGGTCCTTCCTGAAAAAGAGATCTCCATTTCCTATGCATGTTCTGGAAAAAACACCATCCTCTTGCCATCTTCCTGACGTTATGTCATGTGTTTATTTGGCAAACTCTACAGGAGCCGAGAGCTGCGGATGGAGCCTCCTTATGTGCCATGTCATTCAAGGAGCGCTAGCACAGGTGAAAAAATCTAGGCCTCTACTTGGAATGTCAGGAATTCTGAAACGGTGCCACCTACCTGATTTTAACTCTAAAGCCAAAGATGAGGAGAAATGCCTGGTAAGAAATGGTCATGGACAAATGTGTGGGCTGGAGAGGAAAACACTTAAAGCCACATGAGAATTGCTCTAAAGATTTTTAGGCTCTGGGTGTGGAAGGGGACCTAGGCTATTCTGTGTTGTCCTGCTGGACTCCTGGGGGAAAACTGAGGGATATGAGTTTTAGCTTGCTATGCTCCCCAACTCCAGGATGCCTTCTGCTATAAGGCTTCTAGACCCTGGATGTGACCACAACAAAGCATTGTTCATTATATAACAAGTCTTTAAGGTCTCATCCAAGCCCAAGGGTCTAAAATTACATAACCCTCTTGAAAAAATGTAAATTATCTTCAAGGTCAAAATTTAGTGAATACAAGTGAAGGCAGAGGCCCTTGATGGAGGTAACCATGCAGAATGGAGAATCTAAGGCTATCAAAGTTTATTATCCAACCCTACATCTTTGAAGAATAAGAAGATATAATCATTTCCTTAAAAAGCTGAAAACAGAATTATTGTATGATTGAGCAATTCTACTGGGTATCCCAAAAGAATGAAAGTTATACAACCATGTTCCTAGAAGCATTATTTATAATATCCAAAAGGTGGAAGCCACCCAAGTGTCCTTTGATGGATAAATAAAAAAAATGTGACCCATAACTACAATGGAATATTACTCACTCTCAAAAAGGAAGAAAATTCTGACCCACTCTACAACATAGACAAATCTTGAGAGTGTCATGCTAAATGAAACAACCCAGTCACAAAAAGATAAATGCTATATGATCCCACTTATGTGAAGTAGCAAGTAGAGTCAAATTCACAGAGCTGGAAAGTAGAATGGTGGTTATCACTGTGGTTTCATGGGTGTAGACTTTCACTTTTGCGAGATGAAGAGTTCTGGAGGTTGGTTGCACAACCGTGTGAGTGTACTTAACACTATCAAACTCTGTATTTAAAAGGCTGAAGATGGTAATTTTGTGTTATGTGTACTGTACAATTTTTTTTAAATAAGAGAGAGAGATGATAGGTATTTTTACAGCCCTCAGGAAACATCCAGGAGACCTTTTCTCCACAGTCCTGGTGCAAAGACCGCCATCGCCTCCACACCCAGAGCAAAAGCACCAAAGAGGAGGAGGAAGTAGGCACAGCCACTGCTCAGAACCTCTGCCCAGAAATTAACCCTGCTTTGAAGAAGTCATCATCTCCCTCCTACAAATGACATTGCCCTGATTCCTGCTGTAGCCCAGATGGGGAAAATGATTTAGCCTATGATCATGCTTCACATTAGTGACAGCCACGACCAGAACCAGCAGAGTTTCAGAAACTGACCCCTCACTCACAGGTAGGTTGGTGAAAGTATTATTTAGCATTGCTAAAGAACTTCATATTTGCAAAGTGCTTTATGCTCATCTATTATTCATGCAGTAATGAGAATACTTAGATTGCGCCTTTTCTCCAAGGAGCTCAAAGCACTTTGTAAATGTTAACTCACTCACCCCCTGTGTCCCAGTGGGACAGACAGAAATCCTCACCCCTTGGCTCTGCACTTGGTAAAGAGTAAGCCCAGCAAAGGCAGCGGTTGTGAATGGAAAGTAGACTCAGAACCAGGAACCTCCAAATTCCTGTCCCTTCCCTGTCTTCTATCTATCTAAACAGTGTTCCTACTACTGAAATAAAAGCCCTAGAATCCAATGAGATAGTTCTCTGAGGCTGAACAACATGTATGACGGCAGAGGAAAAGAACTTAAGTCATCGGGAGGAGGAGGAGAAAGGGAATCAAGTTAGAAGGAACATTTTCTAGAACAGCCAACATTTGCTGAGCATTCCTGACTCACAGCCCATGAGTCACCCTCTTGCACCCTCATCTCACCCCTGCAGTTGAGTAATGATTATCCCCCCTTCTTCATAGAAGGTAACTGGAGCTGGGAGAGGTTAAGAGGGCTTTCTGAAGGCTACCCTGGACAATGGCAGCACTGGGACTAGAATCCAGATTGAACTCCAGGGCCTGTGCTCTAAAGCCATATGTGAAACTGCTTCTGCCCCGTGTTAAGGGATAATCGTGCCAGAATCCATTACTCAGTAATGTTACAAAATTCCAACCTCAGAAAAGTTACTTACCAAAGTCAATAAAGAGGCAGAGAGATAAAGGAAGACCTCCCAAGAGGACTTGGTCACCCTTTTCTCTAACATCCCATCACCTGGGACTTGCCTCTAGCATAGCATGTCACAATATAACTACTCACAAGACTGTCACCTCTATGTCTTTGTGGTCTTTACCTTTCTAGCACCAACCAAGACTAATACCTAGGAGATGCCCAATATGCATTTGTGGAGCAGAGGGAAGACAAGATGTTGAAACAGGCTTTAATGAATGTCTGAACCAATTGCTGATGATTCTATGATTCTACATTTAAAGCTAGTGACATGGGTCATAAGTTTCATTTCGGAATTTCACTCTCTACTCCTCACCTTTCACAAAACAGGGAACAACTGATCCACAAAGCATTGAGTATCTGCAGCCTGACAGGGCTGTGGGGTGCATTGAAGACATCCATGAGGTGGTCTGTCTTTACCCTCCCAGAGTTTACATTCCAGTTAAAGTCATCATGGTAAACACACAAGAGGCAATTAATGGATGACACAAGATAAATGTACATGCGAAACTGAACTTTACGGGACAGTGGTTAAGCATCTTGGTGGCTCAGTCAGTTAAGCATCTGCCTTCAGCTGAGGCTATGATGTCAGGGCCCTGGGATCAAGTCCCACATCGGGCTCCTTGCTCAGCAGGGAGCCTGCTTCTCTCTCTGCCTGCCACTCCCTCCGCTTGTGCTCGTGCTCTGACCAATAAATGAATAAAATCTTTAAAAAAATAATAAACTGAGGTTTAGGCTAGAAAGCCTTGGGCAGCTCAGACCGGGGAAGGCTTCATGGAGAAAGTGGTACCTGAGCAAGACCTAAGAAGGTGGGCAAGCACGACCAGGGAGAAAAGACTTTCCCACTTAAGAGGCCACTTGGAGCCAAGACAGGGCAATGACCATGAGCTGTGGGCTGGACAGGAGGAGGAGGAGCCCATCAGGTTTGGGGGCTATGGGGGAGACCGGGGGTGGGTATTACAAAGACTTTTCTCTACCAGTCACAGAAATTTCCACCACTCCTTGAAACCAGCCACTGGCATGGAATGAGCAACAAGCTATTAGGCATTAATCCTGGTTCCAAGGAATCATTTCTCTACCCCTCTGTTCACCTAACAAAAGAGAAGGGCTTTGAACTTCTTTAAAAGGGGTGTCCTCTTTTAATGAACACTAACTGCCTAAAATTCGTACTTTGAGTCATAAAAACTGGCAATCCATGAAGAAGCAATGTGTTCGGAACAGTATTAGAACCTCCTGGTACTGCAGTGAATTAGAACTTCAAACACTAACAGAAGACTATTCCGTGAATTAGCAGCAATCAGAGAAGTCTTAAGAACAACTATGCCCTGTATTAAATATAACAACTAATGTAATTCCCAAATACAGATGGAAAAACTAGAGAAGGGCCATGTGGAAAGTGAAAATGCCTACTGCAGGGAGGCAGCTCAGAAACGGAAATGCTGTGCTCCTTGTTCTTTGGGAAAGCGCCTGATTAGAGTGATACTATTACCTTGCAGTCTTCACCATGTCAGGATATCTTCTCTTTAGTAAGCTCGCTTTCCTTGAGAAGCCAGAAAGTGTAGCATTCCATGGTTAGCTACAATCTAAGCTCCTGTATTTTTCTCATCCTGGAGAGTAAATCCATAAAAATACACACACACACACACACACACACACACACACACACACACACATACACGGTAGCTGGTTTTATGCATAGGTGCAATCAATAGATGCCCATCCTGCATCAGTTGAAGACCCCAGAACCATCTCTGCCCACATCACTCAAAGCAATCTCCTTCACTAACCCAACAACACTCCATCTTCAGGGCAGCTTGACGAAACAGCTCCTGGAAAAAACACAGCCCCCTGTGTGAAGTATTGTCATCAACAACAAAAAAATCAAGTGTAGATCTGAACACACTACTAGATTTTACACCCAAGTTATAAGAAATATATCCGATGAGAAAACACCTCAGGCAAGACCACAGGGATACAGCTAGAAAAATCCAGACTGTGAAAAATTCTATATAACAAACAACCTGGTTTCTTCAACAAATAAATTACAAGGATAAAGAGAGATAGAAGAGGAATCTATAGATTGAAAGTTACAAGACACCCAGCCATCATGCTCCTTGGGATTTACCTAAAGAAGTTGAGAATTTATGTCCACAAAAAACCCTGCACGTGGATATACGATGCTGCTTTATTCATAACTGCCCAAACTCGGAAGCCACCAAGCTGTCCCTCAGTAGGTGAATGGATGACAAATTGTGGTTCATCCGGACAATGGGACGTTATTCAGTGCTAAGAAGAAATGAGCTACTAACCCATGAAAAGACATGGAGGGAACTTAAATGCAGATCACTAAGTGGAGGGCATGAATCTGAGAAGGTATGAACTAAGAAGCCAACCATATGACATTCTAGAAAGTGCAAACCATGGAAACAGTAAGAAAAGGAGTGGTTGCCAGGGACTGGGCAAAGAGAATCGTGGATAAGCAAAGCACAGGGATATTTAGAACAGTGAGACTAGTCTGGGTGATACCATAACAGGGGATATATCTCATTATCTCATTATACATTTGTCCAAACCACAAAATGCACAACACCAAGAGTGAACCCCAATGTGAGCTGTGGTCTTTGGGTGATTATGATATGTCCATGTAGGCTCACAGATTGTAACAAATGTCCCAGTCTGGTGGGGGTTGTTGATAATGGGGAAGGCTGTATGAGGGGTTAGTGGAGGGAGGAATGGGGCATATGGGAAATCTCTACCTCTTCTTCTCCATTTTGCTATGAACTTAAAACTCCTCTAAAAAAAGAATACAGTCTAGGTGCCTGGGTGGCTCAGTGGGTTGGGCCTCTGCCTTCAGCTTGGGTCATAATCCCGGGATCCTGGGATGGAGTCCCGCGTGGGGCTCTCTGCTCGGCTGGGAGCCTGCTTCCCCCTCTCTCTCTGCCTGCCTCTCTGCCTGCTTGTAATCTCTGTCTGTCAAATAAATAAAATCTTTTTTTAAAAGTCTATTATTTTAAGTTAAATAAATCCAATGCAACATTTGGACTTTATTTGTACATTGATTCAGACCCAAATACACATATATGTAAAAATAAGTATATACCAAGAAAATTTAAACACTGGAAAAGTTTTATTCAGCATTTTAGGTGTGATAAAGGCATTGTGGTTATGTTTTTTCTAAAGAGCTCTTTTGTTTCGGAGATAGTTCCTGAAATAATTACAGACAAGATGCTACAGTGTCTGTATGTACTTCAAAAAGCCAGTGGGGGTGGGGGGAATTAGGGGTACACATGAAATAAGACTGACCTTGATTTGGTAAAGCTTGAAGCTGGGCAATGGGTACATGGAGATCCATTACACGTAATGTACTCCTTACTTGGTATGTATTTGAAATTTCACATCATAAAGCACAAATTCCTCTCTTTTCTTCTCTCCTATTGCTTTGGTGCTTTGCATTTTCGTGCTTAATTTTTCTCTGCTGTGTTCCATGTGTTACTCCTCTCTCCACACTAGACTGAGGAAGAGAATGGGCTTCCGCATACTTCCCTCTGCAGGATCCCAGCGGAACAGAGCTCCATATCAGACAAAGGACTGGCACTCGGGCAGCAGTACCCCTTACCCAGTAGCTGAAACTGGCCATGGGCTTGGCCCCTCACCTGACCTCCCCAGTCCTCCTGCACCTCCCTCCTAGTTAGTTTGGCTGTCATCTCCCCACCCCCACTGCCCCCACACACACATACCAGTGCGGGCCACTGTCAGTCTGGCTGTGAACCGGCTTCCCTGCCTCCTGGCTTGGCCCTTCCAATCTGTTTTGCACAAACCATCAAGGCAATCTTCCTATGATGTAACTGCGGTCACTCCTCTGTTTCAAGCATCTGGATAACTGTTTGTGGTCCTCCAGATAACACCTGCTCTCACTCCCTGCCTCACGAGGCTCCTGGCAATGCACCCTTCCTCCCTCCTGGTCCTCATCTGCTCACCTCCAATCTAAGCTTCAGCCAGACTGAATCTCTTTCGGTCCTTCTCAGCAGGCCGTGTCTCTCTCTCCTACAGCCTTCCAGAGGCCTTTGTGGAGGGCCTGGAACACTTCCCCCACCCACCTCTCCTAACTCGATTTCCTATCACGGCCGACCCATCACTTCTTCCTGGAAGCCTTCCTGGAAAACCCTGAGCTGAGTTACGTGCCCCGCTTCTGTGTTTTCAGGGCTCCCTTGTTCGAATCTTCCACTCCCGTTTCCTCTTCCCCACAGACTGTTCGCTCTGTGAGGGCAGGGACAATGGTGCCCTGTAATACCTCCTGCACCTAGGGCACTTCCTGGGACCCAACTATGTCCTCAATAAATATCTGTCAAATGTAAAAGTAAGATGGAATGTCATGATGATCTGCCAGTCTAAGGAAATGGGACTCACAAGAATCTGAGAGCAATAACAATAATAGGGATGTTGAGGTGCCTGGGGCTCAGTTGCTTGAGCAGCCAGCTCCTGATTTCGTCTCAGGTCATGATCTCAGGGTCCTGGGATCGAGCCCCGTATCAGGCTGCCCCCTGAGCAGGGAGTCTGAGAATCTCTTTCCTTGCCGCTCTGTCCCTCCTCCTGCTCAAGCTCTGTCTCTCAAATAAATTTTAATAATAATAATAATAAATAATAATAATAATAGGGATGTTGACTTAGCTGAAGTCCTTTCTGGTAGAGAAAGTGACTTCTCATGCTGCCCCCCTGCCATGAGGATTCTTATTCTTGTTTAAACAAGAGAGTTAAAGGGTTAAAGGGTGCCCAGGGCAGTGAGTTGTAGGGACAGTGGAAGGCCAGCCTGGGGTGGGGGGGGTTTCCAGGACCACTGGCTTCTAGTCTCATATCTGTAACCACTTGGCTGTGTGTCCAATAAGCCTCCATTTCCTCCTACATAAAATATATCCGTGGGTTGGGGATTTCTGCACTCTCAGCTTTAACATGCTTTGAACCCTTGGCCAAGTGAGTAGGGCAAAAAATCAGAGGTCACAAAGAACTTTCAGTTAATGGGAAGCGTTCCCCTGTGTCTTGGTTGGATTGCCCCAGAAACAGCCTTGAAGACAAGGATTTGAGTGCAAATACTCTATTTGGGAGGTGATCTCAGCAAGCATCAGAAGGGAAGAAGGAAAGTGAGACAGGGAAGAAAAGGAAGGTCCCAGTGTGTGAGCCAGCAATCAGGTGACCACGGAGGGCAAGCTCAGTCACCCTGACAGGCAGGGTAGAGTGGGCCAGAGTTGTGCTGCTTGAGGGGCAAGTACTTGGGACATTTACACACCTGCTTCCATCAATTGTTGCTTCAAGGCCATGCCCAAGGGCATGAAGTTCTCAACACTTCCAGCCTACAAATGAAGTCATATTCCCATGGAAGCCCAGGTGTGTGCTAGAACAGTTAGTGCCCAAAGGATCTGAGCAGGACATTAACAGCATTAGGAGCAACCCAGAGCCTTAACTGGGTACATTCTTACCTCTTGGCTCTTTGTCCTGCTATTCCCAAGGGAGTCAAGTGCAAACGAAATCAGGTGTCAAGATCTGGCAATGGCTGAAATTATTCGTTGTGATTTTTTTTGCTTCACCTATGTTCCTTTGTGCATTTCTTATTTATATAAGATGGGGAAAAGTGTCAGATTCAGCATCTCCTTCGTGGTGCATAACCTTCAAGGTTATGCAGGAATCTCTTGCAAGTGCCCAGAACAGCAGTTTCAAATCTTTGTCACCTGAAGAACACTTTGTCATGTGTCTAGACCCCATCTGTTTGGATGTTTTTAACAGCTTCAGGGAAGGACTCAAATTCCACCCAGTTAAATGTGCACAACTTCACCTGTTCTCAATCTACCTACATGCAAATGAGACCCTAAGGAGAAGGTTCCTTAGGATGGAAAAAGGGATCTGAATATTGCTTTGGATTTTTTTTAATCCTAGGCAGGCATCCTTTTTAGCCACAAAGATCTGATTTCCCCTGAAAGTATTTTTTTAAAAAAAGATCAGAAATAAAAATGAAATTTTCGCTTCCATTTCTTTCTTTCTCTCTCTACATCTACCTCTACCTCTACCTCTCTCTCTCTCTCTCTCTCTCAACTATTGAACCCAGTCCAACAGCTGGTGTTTTGGTTGTGATTTTTCCTACTGCCGTGATTGTTTATCTCCATGACTCAGATGACCATCCCGGCAGCTATTTTCACTCCTCGGTGCGTCCTTTTGGCACAGCACAGAGGCAATTTGGAGGCAGTGACTGGTAGCTGCACCAGAAGCAAATGTGCAGACTCTGTCTGGGGCTTGTCTTAGCTTCCGCTGCAGGTGACTAAATGACACCTGCCTGCCTACCCCTCCCCCACCACCAGCACACGTTCGCGGTCGTGGGCTCCAGCCAACTCATACAGTGCAGCGCTCAAAGGAAACTCATCAGAACACTCGGAAATGACAGAGTGAACACCAGGAGCTTATTCCTAATGATATTTTCAATCACCGAGGATTTCTCTCTAAGCCATGCTTGTCTGTTTTTTTTTTTTTCAAATTGCTAGAAAGGACATTAATAACATTACCCTTCCCCCAAAAAAATGGGGGGAAACTCATTGGAAAGGGGTTCATGGTCTGGGATGGAAATTCTGGGATCCTCCCTCCCTGTCCTCCAGTAAAGGGTCAAGCCAAGCCAGCCAGCCACAACAGGCTGAGAAGCCAGAAATTTCCCTCTCAAATGATTTGTGTTGTTTAAAAATAGAAACATTCAACAGCAGGTTTTTTTGTTTGTTTGTTTATCTGTCTGTTTTCCTCAACTGCAGTTGCAAGGGGCAGCAGAGACTGAGAATCAAAGAAGAGGAAAATCCACGGACTCTCCAAAAGCTTTACTTCTCCGATCAATGATCAATGATGGGCCAACACCATGCCCTCCGTGTCCATTTCCCTAAGTCACCGGGGCAGAACGGGTGGTGGGAGGAGCATTGCCCCAGTGAGTCTGCGGGTCTGGCTTCAGGTCTGGTTCTCCGTGAAATTGGACAGGTCTCCTCAGTTCTCTGGGCCTCGGTTCCCCCACCTCTGATCCCTGCCCTTGCCACCTCAACTACAAATATCTAAGCTGGTCAGAGACCTTAGCAATTTCCAATGCATTCTAAGACGGGGTTGTTTTTAACAACCCACTGGAAAGGCAAAAGGATGAGTAAGAGGTGTGTAAGAGAAGTATGTGCAGGTGTATAGGAGGGAAACACGTGCTAAACCAAGTGGCCCCATGGGGAAGACTTCCAATTAGTCTATGCAGCTAAGCGAGGATGGGGCAGTAGCCAACAGGGATGGGATGACCTTCAGCTCTGAATGCAAATAACTTCCCTTCACTATTCACTTACTTGACATCTGAGCAGGTGAGCAAATGACTTTGGTCAGAGCACTTTGCCAGCCTTCTATTTCTGGCAGTATGGTAGATGAAACCCCTAAAGGTCTCTTTCCACAAAAACATCTAAAATACTGGATACATGTAAAACTTGTATTTCTAAATGCACTGCTGAAATGGCACAATCATAAGAAACACACAAACATCAAAAATAAAGCGAAAGCAGGAATTCCAAGGGAGAAATGAGTGCCAGGGCTGTCCTGGGGGTCTCTTCTGAAATCTAAACACCCTGAGTTTCCACTTTGTTTTTGTTTGCTTTCTTGCTTTGTAAAGATTTTATTCTTAAGTAATCTCTACACCAACATGGGGCTTGAACTCACAGCCTCAAGATCAAGTTTCTCGAAATCCACCAGCTGAGCCAGCCAGGCAACCCACAGAGTTTCCACTTTGATGGCTGCATTGGAGACAAGGTAGGGGACCCTGACATAGACGTGGGATTGCAAAGAACTATGCCCTTTGTAAAGGGCAAATGATAAATAAATCTGCTGCTGAGAAGAAGTCAACAAGGAAATGTGTCTATTTCAGCTGCCACTGGGTGGCAAAAAACTTTTCTTCCATCAGAATCTGTATTTATAAGCTGGACCTCACACTGGATTTTGGTGTGAATTTGTGCTACTTATGTGGTCCAATAAATCTCAAGATTAGAATTTAATGGAAAGTGATCCTGGGAACGTAGATGAGCCTCAGAACATTAGGCTAAGTGAGAGAAACCAGATATAAAACACCACAGCATATACGACTCCATTTATAGGAAATGTCCAGAAAAAGTAAACTTGCACGAGAAAGTAGACTACTGATGGCCTGGGGCTGGGGTGGGAACGATGGATAACTTTAAATGGGCAAAGGGATCTCTAGAGGATTACGGAAAAACTTTAAAACTCATAATAGTGGCAAGTACACATCCTTGCAAACATACTAGAGCTCACTGATTTGTATGCTTCAGTGGGAGACTTTTATGATATGTATATGATACCTCTACAAAGTTGTTTTTAAAATTGCCCTGGGCTAATAGAGTCTGGGTGGGTAGTCAAAGGAACAAGTCCTCTCTGAAGGGCTATAACTTTATAAAGAATTCCCACAGATTAAAGTTCCAAATAAAATGAGCAACTCATAGTTGAAATCATGAAACACACAAGAGCCAAGACATTACAAGTTAGAACTAGCAAAACCACAGATAGCAAATCCAACCAATACAACTTTATGTAATGGAATTAAGTGACACAAAATAAACAATAACTATAATTTTATTAATTATAACTACAAAGGAAAAGGCACACTTGGAAGTAAGTGCAAGCAACAAGGCCCTACCTACAACCAAATATGTTTGGAAGAATCAGAGAGATATTCCAGAAATTTTAGGTATATACTTTGAAACTTTAACAAACTGCCTAAATGGTAGAGTAATAGTAGTGAAAAAATGATCAGACTATAAGGTAGATCTAAAGAAATTAATCAGAAGTCAGAACCAAAAAAAACCAAAAAGTTTATAAGGCACGGAGGATAAGTCAAGAAGGTGTTCAACATGGTGAACCAGAATTCCTAAAAGAGATTATAGAGAATGTGCAAGAGATAGTTATCTGGAGAGATCGTGGCTAAGAATTTTTCAGAACTGTCAGAAAACAACAGTCCTCAAAATTAGGAGACCCCAAATAATCCTAATCAAGGAAAACAAATCTAGTCATCATAGTATAACTGAAAAACAAGGACAAAAAGAAAACATTCATATGCAGGTATATAGGAGGGAAACACATGGCTCACACCTAGGTGGCTCAGTCATTGAGTATATGACTCTTGGCTTCAGCTCAGGTCTGACCTCAGGGTTGTGGGATCGAGCTCCATGTTGATAAATTAAAAGAAATGCAAAATAAGATCTTAGAACTTTAATTTAAAAAAAATTAAATCAACCCAAAACAAAAGAAGGACGAAGGTACACAGAAAAGCAGGGCAAATAATACAAAATGGAATGATAGAAATAAATTCAAATGTATCACTATTCAAATAAATTCATTTAAATAGATCAAATTATCCGGTTAAAACACATTGTTAGGGGCGCCTGGATGGCTCAGTGGGTTAAAGCCTCTGCCTTCAGCTCAGGTCATGATCCCAGGGTCCTGGAATCGAGCCCCGCATCGGGTTCTCTGCTCAGCAGGGAGCCTGCTTCCCCCTCTCTCTGCCTACCTCTCTGCCTACTTGTGATCTCTCTCTCTGTCAAATAAATAAATAAAATCTTTGAATAAAATAAAATAAAATAAAACACATTGTTAGTTGTACTAGTCAGTATAGGCCAAGATACACTGGGGCTAAAAATAAGTGACCCCAGGGGCACCTCCGTGGCTGTCGGTTAAGCATCTAACTCTTGATTTTGGCTCAGGTCATGATCTCAGGGTCTTGGGATTGAGACCCCTGTCGAGCTCTGCATTCAGCAGGGAGTCTGCTTGAGATTTTCCTCTCCCATTCCCTCTCTCCCTCCCTCAACTTTCTCTCTCTCTAAAAATAACTCTGAGAAACAAACTGAGTGTTTGAGAGGGGAGGGGAGTGGGGATATGGGTGAGCCTGGTATGAAGGAGGAAACACATTGCATGAAGCACTGAGTGTGGTGCATAAACAATGAATTGGAACACTGACAAAATTAAATAAATCTTTAAAAAAATACATGGCCCCAAAATCTTAGTAGCTTACAACACTAGAAACCTCTTTTCCATTATTTGTTGCTTCCCCAAAAAATGCCATAAATTTTAATGTCTTAAAACAACAACAACTTGGGGTGCCTGGGTGGCTCAGTGGGTTAAAGCCTCTGCCTTGGGCTCAGGTCATGGTCCCAGGGTCCTGGGATCAAGCCCCACATAGGGCTCTCTGCTCAGCGGGGAGCCTGCTTCCTCCTCTCTCTATGCCTGCTTCTCTGCCTACTTGTGATCTCTATCTGTCAAATAAATAAATAAAATCTTAAAAAACAACAACAACAACTTATTGCTTCTCATGCTATTGCGGTTTACTGGACAGTTCTGGGCTCACGCTCGGCACTGCATTCCTCGCCTGGGTCATGGGAGGTATGATGTCTAACACAGCCTCATCTGGGTAGGAACTCCTC
>ML105558.1:7205-39623 GCA_003697995.1 Taxidea taxus jeffersonii | reverse complement strand
ACAGTGTATTTACCCCAAAGATACAAACGTAGTGATCCAAAGGGGCATGTGCACCTGAAAGTTTATAGCAGCAATGTCCATAATAGCAAAACTATGGAAAGAACCTAGATGTCCATCAACAGATGAATGAATAAAGAAGATGTGGTACACACACATACACACACACACAATGGGATACTATGTAGCCATCAAAAAGCCCCCAAAACCCAAAATCTTGCCATTTGCAATGACATGGATGGAACTAGAGGGTATTATGCTAAGCGAAGTCAATCAATCAGAGAAAGACAATTATCATATGATCTCTCTGATATGAGGAATTTGAGAGGCAGGGCGGAGGGTCAACAGGCAGGGAAAAAATGAAACAAGATGGGACCGGGAAGGGAGATAAACCATAAGAGATTCTTAATCTCAGGAAAGAAACTGAGGGTTGCTGGGGGGTGGCAGGCGGAGGGCTAGGGTGTCTGGGTTATGGACATTGGGGAGGGTATGTGCTGTGGTGAGTGCTGTGAATTGTGTAAGACTGATAATTCACAGACCTGTACCCCTAAAGCAAATAATACATTTTATGTTAATTAAAGAAAAAAGCCATGTTATCTGAGAATAACATCCCAACTAAAATCACAAGTCAGAAATATGCTTGGTGTGCAGTTTGAAGAGCAAAGAGGCTAGTATGGCTAGAGTAGAGAGAATGAGGGGGAAGTAGAAGACAGGCCAGAGAAGTAGCAGGGGGCCAGATTGCACAGAATCCCGTCTAAATGAAGTGCAGAACACTACATATTCCCTAGTACTGGCATAATTCACAAGAGACATATTTTTTAAAGGCGGAGGAGGGGAAAGGTATATGGAATCTTATGGTTTGATATTTTCTAAATAAGAAAAATGAGTAAAGTGAACTGGAGAGTATATCTGATGTAGTGGCAAATCCTTAGAGAAGGCACTATTTAAACTGATTGTCACCAGATGAGAAAACTAATAATCATAAGTGTTAGAGGGTTCCTGGATGGCTGGCTCTGTCAGTTAAGCATCTGCCTCTGGCTTAGGTCATGATCCCGGGGTCCTGGGATCCAGCCTCTCTGTCAGGAATCCCTGCTCATCAGGGAGTCTGCTTCTCTGTCTGTTTTTGCGCTCTCTCACTTTCTCTTTCTCAAATAAATAAAATCTTTTAAAAAGAAACAGACAAAAAGTATTAGGTCATTCCAGCTAGGAAGGTCAGTTAAAAGGTGATTTTACAGTTGAGGTGGGAGAATGAGACTGAATTAAGAGAGATATTAGGTCATTAAGTATTAGAGATTTGGAATGAGAGTGGTAAGGGATAGAGAAGTAGAATTTGAGGGTTAACTAAGGCTACTAATTTTTTTAAAGGTTTTATTTATTTTATTTGACAGAGAGATCACAAGTAGGCAGAGAGGCAGGCAGAAAGAGAGGAGGAATCAGGCTCCTTGCTGAGCAGAGAGCCCGATGCGGGGCTCTATCCCAGGACCCTGGGATCATGACCTGAGCCGAAGGCAGAGGCTTTAACCCACTGAGCCACCCAGGCGCCCCAAGGCTACTAATTTTAGTGAATAAGTGGATGACAGTCCATTAACAAAAATAGGGAAATCTAGAAATATTGGGAAAAGGATAATTATAGTTTGTATATATTGAGTTTGAGATGCCTGGAAGACATCCAGAGCAAAATCTCTATTAGCTTGCTCATTCATTTGGACCTCATTTATTAAATATCCTGCTATGAGTCAGGCCCTGTGCTAAGAACTAGACTGCATGCTTTGAAATATAGGTTTGGAGCATAAGTAGGTATTAAGGATGTATAGTTCTTGAATCCATAGGAATTAACAAGATAAGGTGGAAGAAGCTATTACATGAAAAGAGGCCAAGAGACTAAGAACTATTAGGATGACCATGAGATTGATGGCTTGGATGCTCACTACCCAAAGACAGTCAATGAAAAATTGAGGACACAGACAATTACAAGAAGTTTCTTTTGGTGCTATATGTCTTTTTTTTTTTTTTAATTCTTCATTGCTGTAATAAAGTTGAATTTAAAAATAAATTTGTATTATGATAGTATACATTTTATCTTTTCTGTAGCTGTGCTTGTGGTTTTCAAGATTCTATAACATTATTGCTAAAATAATATTAGTGTTAAAGATTTACAGATGTTAAATTATATTTTAAGGATTAAACACACAATTGAATATTTTGGCTTTGTGTATATAATGAATATGTAACAATTATATGGAAACATAGCTGTTCTCAGATTGAATATCTAGAGCATGTCACAAAGGATATGATTTGAGTAGACTTCAGTTTCCTGTTAGAATTTACTAAAGATATTTGTCCAATACTAAAAATTATATGCAGTTTTTGACAATAAATAAGTACTGTAGGATTTTGAGTATTTATTGGTTAGCACAATTAAATTATTTGGGCATCAGTTTAAAAGTTAAAGATGTACTAACATATATTCATTGGATCAGTGAATTTCCTTTTGGATTAATATTTAGGAATAAGTAGCACAGATTATTGGAGACTGAAGAGACACTCCCAAAATGCATGAGGCTTAAAACTGAAGTACAGAAAGACTAATTTATACTCACTTTTGGTAGCAGGGCTAAAACCAGGAGCCATATTGCCTGATCGATGAAGTCCACACCAGAGAGTTATTTACTTTTCCCTGCTTGCTTTTTGCTATTTCAGAAGCATTAATTTACCAATCTCAAATATTAAGGACCCCTTTCCCTCTTTCTCAGTATTCTACCTACTCATTCATGTTTACAGACCCTTGATGAGTGGGTCACCACCAATTTCCATAACTAACACAGGAAAGCCTACTGATTTGTGGTTTTGTATATTCACTGTGCTTTACCTCTGTGGTCTGTATAGGCATCCAGACCTTGTAGACTCAGGGCCCTCAGCCTTTGATGTTTCTGAGTTTGGGAAAATTTTTTCTTATAACATATGAAGCATATTGTTCAAAGAATGCTCTCTTTCCACAATCTGAAATATGTACCAGATAGAGGGCTTCCCATAGCATCCTGAACAAGTCCAATATAAAATAAATATTAACATTTTACTGGGCTAGATAAGGATAAGTCACTTTAAGATTCACATTTATTAGATGATTATTTAGAAAAATATTTAGAATATGGGATGACTGTACCACTGGGGAATCTGTAGCCTGTTTTGCCACAAGATGTTTTTAACTCTCATTTTCTGCTTTTGTGTATTCAGTCATTCACCAGGCACATGCAACTAAAATGCTGTGGTAGAGGGTTGCACTGGCATGATGGAGATGGGTATATGAATCAGTGGGGTCAAGAGAAGAATATGATAAACTCTTTCCTAGAGGACACAATGTTTGACCTGAGCTTTAAAGGATGTCTAAGAAATAATTAAGCTTGGAAAGAGGTGTCAGGAAGGGAGAGTACTTAGGTACACCCTGACTGGAGTAAAGAACAGTTGGAGGATTGGCAAGGGTAAATGAATAGGGGTGGTTTTTAGTGAGCTGAGCAGTAGCTACATCCTGAAGGGATTTGTGTGCCATTTTTAGTTAAGCAGTTTGAGTTAAACACTCAAGGAGGATGATTTTTATCCTGAAGATTGTGCTGGAGAATGACAAGATAACAATTTTTCCTTAGAAGAGCTATTCTGGCAGTATGGGATGTCATTGGAAAGCCTGTGGAGCAAGTCAGTGGGTTTGATTAGGAAGCTATTCCAATAATCCAAATGAGGAGAAAGGGTCCAAGCTAAGGAGTGGGATAAAGAGGAACGGACAGGTGTTATCTATCTATGTATGATGTATACACATATCTAAACACATACATATATATGTTTGTGTGTATATAATTTTTAATATAAATATTTTTAAGGTAAGATTATTTTCACCTTAGGCTGTATTGAAGCAAGCCATTAAGTTTTCTAAAGCAGAACTCATTGTTAGAATGTCTAACCCTTGTCACATAAATATTTAATTATAATGGTTACTATATTTTATTCCTTTAAAACTTTAGTTGTACATGTATTTAAAGGCTGTTGAAAAAATATACAAATATAGGATATTTTAAACATCAAAGTCAAAATAAATCGTGTGTGTGTGTATCTCAAACATACATAGTATGCCAAGTATGATTTAAAGTATTTTTTCCTGTGTTAGTTAACTAATTAATTCTCCCATCAACCTATGAGATACATATTGTTTCCCCTGTACTGAATGAGGAAATGGAGACACAGAGTGGATAAATAACTTTACCAAAGTCACATAGCTAATAATTGCCAGAGCCAGTCTTCCAAAATATGCAGAGTGGCTCCGGAGTCAGGATATATTATACTTACTGAATTGTCCCTTGAAATGCATTTTTTTTCCATGGGAAAGAGACAAAAAATAATGATAGAGAATTATAAATAGCTCATACTTCTGATTTGGGACAGGAATTTGAAAATTATTTTTTTAAGATTTTCTTTATTTGAGAGAGAGAGTACACCAGCAGGGTGAAGGGCAGAGGGAGAAGCAGACTCCCCAGCAGGGAGTCCAATGGCGCTCAATCCCAGAACAGAACTCTGAGATCATGACCTGAGCCAAAGGCTCAACCAACTGAGCCACCCGGGTACCCATGCCCTGAAAATTATTATTTCTCAGTAAACATAGATTTATTGAGTGAAGCTATCAGTATATTGTAAAATATAAATACATGTTATAGTAGCTATTTATTCATTTGTGCATTAATTTTGGAGCCCTCTCTTATTTTTAGGAAGATACTCCAATAAATCCAGAGTTAAGAGGAGAAAAGTATTTGGTTTTCATTGACTGTTTTTAAATAATGCTGAGGAATCTTTTTCAGTGAAAACCTAAACCCTGGTTACTCTGCTTACATGGAAGATTGAGCAATATTCAAAACCATTGAACATATGCTTGCCTCCTATATAGTTGTTAAATGTCTAATAAGGGTCTATAGTCCTTTCCTGAGTGTGTTTTGAAATTTTTTAAAACCACAAGAACGTTGAAAAAAAAGATAAAACTCCTAAATTTGTACCATTTGCTTCTTCCCCTCAAAAACATCATTGATATATCTGCTAAGATTGAAGATATTCTCTATATAATCATAGAACTGTTATCATATCTAGGAAAATTAACAGTGATTCTGTAGTATCTAATAAAGAGTTCATATTCAGATTTTCTTAATTGTGTCTAAAATATCTTAAGCAGTTTTTTTGTTTGCATGCTGCTTTTGTCCAGCATCCAATCCAAAGTCACACTTATATTGGTCACTATGTCATTTTAGTCTCATTTAATCTCTGCTAATCTAGAATCCTTTGTTGTTGTTTTCTCATGACACTGACTTTTTTAGAGTCTTACTGAACCAATTGCCCTGTAGAATATCCAGTGTTTTGTTTTTATCTATTTCACTGTGATTAGGTTCAAGTTAAACTTTCTTTGGCAAGAACACTGTAGTAGTAAAAAGTAACACATACTTTTTTGCATCACATCAGGTAGCATGTAATGTCAGATTGTCCTACTATTTATTTGCTAAATTTAATCCTTGATTAACATAGTGAATACTAGGTCCTGTTATAAAAATAAACTTTTCCCTTTGTAATTGCTGGATATTCTGTGGATCAGTAGTTTGAGACCATGTGAATAGCCTGTTCCCCAACAACCTTACTTAGTGGTTTCAGTGGCCATTGATGATTTTTGCCTGAATTAACTGTTAACAGTGGTTAGGAGATGCAAAATGATGGGTTTCTTTTTTTTCTTTCTTTTTAAAGATTTTATTTATTTATTTGAGAGAGAGCACAAGCAGGGGGAGAGGCAGCAGGAGAAAGAGAAGCAGACTACCCACTGAGCTGGGAGCCTCACTGTGGGGCTCAGTCCTAGGACCTAGAGATCATAACCTGAGCCAAAGGCAGATGCTTAACCATCTGAGCTACCCAGGTGCCCCAACATGGTGGGTGTCTAATGTTCTGCTTCTTTGGTGTTTGTCAAGAAGAGCACTTCCTTTGAGTGTTGTGAATTTTTTCCCATTCAACTTGTTATACTTCTTTACTATCATTTTCTTTGTGTTGCTGAAGTTGTGCACTAATCTGGCAAAGGAGAGCCCCTTGACGTCCATTCCTGTATCCTTTGATACAAACCAGTTAGTTTAAGAGTACTTCATGTGCATTGGAGGAGTGTGTCCTCCATGCATTGTGTACTTTCCCTGTCCTGGATTCAGTCATTTCTCCAAGAAGCCCTGGTACTATTTTAGTGGAAAATGGAATTTAGAAACTAAAATTTGGAGCTAAGTTGCTATTGGGATAGCATTGCTTCTTAGACATTTATAACTGGACTATTTAAAAAATCCAGTTTTAAAAAATCATTGAATTCATATAGTGATTATGAAATTTAAATTTTAAATTATCTTCATTGTATATTTGTATGTTTTTGCTTTGTATAATAGGGAAACTTATCTGTCAGTAGTATAAGTTGCAGATATTTTCTCCAAGTTGAACATTTGGCTTTTGACTTCACAGCACAAAATGTTTAGAAAAGCTTTCCTTATACTTGGGTTTGTAAACAGATTCCTATGTTTTCTTCTAAGATTGGTATAACTTCATTTTTAGCATTTAAATCTGACCCATTAAGAATTTATTTTCCTGGGGTGCCTGGGTGGCTCATGTTTAAAAACATGACTTTTAAACATACAATTAAAGCTATTCATCATAATGTGCTATACTACCAATATTAAATTACAGTTACTTCGGAGCATAAGTTATTTAAAGTAAGCCTGTAACATACCTTAAAAAAAAAAAAACCTTCCTATCTCATGCATGCAAATTAACTTCTCCACGTAAATGTCTCTTCACTCTAAGTTGCCCTGCTTCTGAAGCCACTATTCTGAAGTTTATCATGGTCCAAAGAGAAGGAAAAAAAGTATAACCAGGACTGATATATATATATATATATATATATATATATAAAGGGTTAAGCCTCTGCCTTCAGCCCAGGTCTTGATCCCAGGGTCCTGGGATCGAGCCCCACATCAGGCTCTGTGCTCAGTGGAGAGCCTGCTGCCCCCTCTCTCTCTGCCTGCCTCTGCCTACTCTCTGTCAAATGAATAAATAAAATCTTAAAAAAAAAAGAATTTATTTTCCTGGTGTATGGGGCGAGATATTGATACAGCTTCTTCTTTCTTTTCTTTTTTTAAAGATTTTATTTATTTGAGAGAGCATGAGCATGGTAGTTGGAGGCAGAGAAGGAGAAGCAAACTTCCCACTAAATGGGGAGCCCAACACAGGACTTGATTCTGGGACCCTGAGATCATGACCTGAGCCGCAGGCATACACTTAACTGACTGAGCTATCCAGGAGCCCCAGAATCCAGTTTGTTTTTCAGAACAGCCATTCCTTCCCAACACCATGTATTTAAAAATATCTCTTCCTCTTCACATGTAATTTCTGTATGTAATCAGATCTTTTTTGAACATTTTAATGTATTCTATTGGCCTACAGGTCTATTCATGTGTCATTATCACATTGTTTTAATTGCAGTCTTCTTATAATATAAATTGATATTTGGTGGTGTTTATTTCTACTCTCTGCTCTTTTTATTCCCCCCAGTTTTTCTAGGTATTCTTGTATAAACTTCTATATGAATTTTAGAATCAACTTGTGCTGGGTAAAAAACTTGTTATCAGAATCATACTAAATTCATATAGTATCTTAGAGGGAATGGGCCTTTATATAATGCTAATTGTCTTATTGCAGAATAAGGGATGTGTATTTGTTCAAGATTACTTTTATGCCTTTTATGTCTTTCAGAAGTAGTTTAACATCCATATTGTTTCTTGTATTCAAGTATTCTGTATTTTGTATTGCTCTTAAAAATAGGGTATTCTTTTTCATGTATCGTCTAATCAGCTCTTTGAATACATAAAGGATACTGAATTTTGTATATTAAACTTTATACTGTGTTAACTTTCTGATGTATTTAGTTCTGTTATTAATGTTAATTTTAGCAGTGATTCTTTTGTATTTTCTAGGTATAAAATTATATTGTCTGAAAAACAGTTTTACTTCTTTTCTAGTTATTAAAAATGATTGCAAGTTCTGCACAGGCAACTTTATATTTTAAGTTTGGCAGGAAAGAACCCTGCCTCTTAAAACTCTTTTCAACTGGAATATAATAAATTTTATTTCATTTTTTCCTAGCCAGAAATAATCAAAGCATAATTCTCTCATGCCTTATATAGAAACTAATGGTGATCTCCAAGACAGATAGGATGCATAGTTATTATAGTGTTGCCTGAAGCAAATGACTCCTAAATATGTGTCATGAAAGAGAGAATCAGGGTTCCCCTGTCCCTAGCACAGTGCCTTGTGCTTAGTGGGTAACCCATAAACTTTTGGTGATGATACATAATGTTGCTGGATATATGTTCTGGCTTTAGAATTTGGCATAAATCCTGCTTTTTTTTTTCTTTTGCAATAAATCTGATCATCTTTGTTCTTGTTTTCTTTTGACCATTGTCTTGAATTGAATTTGGGAGAGTTGAGGAAAACTAAAAAATATCTAATTCTCCTGTTCAGATCAGTCAAATAAATACAGTGGGCTAAAATGTCATATTCTAGTTTTCTACAAAATAAAATAACCATCTCCCCAAAAACATAAAATTTTTTTCCATTATCTTCTCTAGAGTGTATAATATATGGAGAATTAGGAAACTTTTCAGATAACATATTTCAGTTTTACAGAAAGTTTAGATGCATTACCAAAGGAAATAGTAAATTAACATTTTTTTAAAGTCATAGAAGATTAACTCAAACATTCTGATAACTAATACACACAGTTAAGAATTCACTGTAGCACATGAACTGAGTGGATATGGTATAGATTCCATTTATTCAGTTCAAGAGTTGAAGGCCTTATAGGTTTTAGGCATTTGGAGTATAGGCATTGTAGATGGAAAGATGAATAAAATCAGGGCCTTACTACAGGAACCAAACACACAAATGGGTCTGGAGTGCTTATGACTTAGATGCATAGGTTTCAGTCACAGTACTGCTGCTCATTGGTTGTATGACTTTGGGAATGTTACCCGTCTTCTGATTTACTTTCTGGAAGGCACTACTGTTTCCTTCCTTTATAGTGGAATTATCTTTGTGGTTTGTTAGTTAACTCTCTTAAAATCCTTAATAGTCGAGTTTTATTTGTTTTGTGATGTTTTAATTTAAAAAATGTTCTAATTCTGCCTCTGTCATCAATGGCACTACCAGTTCTAGAAGGTTATTTGGTCATGTTCAGGTTACTTAAATTCCTTATGAGAGTTGCTGGTTTTCTTTTCATGTTCATGGTTTGTGGTCCTAACTATTCTAATAGAGGTCTAAACTGTGGCAAAAAACAAAAACACCCCTCTGTCGAGGCACAGCAATAAGCTTCTCTCAAGTCTCATCAGTTACAAGTTACAATCATTTCCCAGTGCCTGGGCCTGGGACTAGATACCCCTAGCTATGTAGGTCCTTTCTCATGTAGGCCCCTTATAGGTCCATTGTGATGCATAGGATCTGCCAGATCCTCAGTATACTACAGACATTAAAATGACAGATAGCCAGTTACCCAGAGCATTACAGATTCTGCAGGCTGAGAGCCCTCAGTGAATTCTGAAAAACCCATTTTTTGCATACCCCTTTAGAGGAGACCTGACCTGCTTTCCCTGCACAGGTCCTTGCTCAGCACCAAGGAGAACAGAGCCCTCCCACACTCATATCCTGTCCCCCCCACCCCCATTTGTGACACACTGACCCTGAAATTCCAGAAAAATCTTTGTTTTCTGATATATTCTCCAGGGTTTGTCTTCCCTCTTGCCTTAGTCTTTGTAGGCCTCTAGAAAGAAATTAAATTAAACTGCATGATTTCAGATTTTAAAATCATGAGACAAAGTGAAAAAAAGAAGATGCTCATCTAGAAGATTAAGTGGAATCATTATCATAAAGTTAAAAGTTATGAAGGTAAAATAAAATGAACTGCAAAATTTAAAGAAATAATAGAATAAAATTTCCCTGGACAGATGATAAGACTGCAGATTAAAGGGTTTATCAAGTTTTGAGAAAGATGAATTGTAAGCAAGACACAGTTATTAGATATACCTTGGTGAAATTCCTGATTTCCTAGATGCAGGGAAAATCTCAAAAGCCTGTACAGAGGAAAAACAGGTTCTTTACCTAGAAAGAGAGTTGAATTGGACTTCTCATCTAAAACTCTAAAAGCTGGCTGATAGTGGAATAACCTGCCCACGCAACCAAGATAAAGGGTTTCTTATCCAAAAACTCATTATTCAGACAAAGCATCATACATCTACTAGCAATGGAAGGCATTGAATATACAAGGATTTAGAGAGTACTCTAATTGAATGACAGCTAAATTAGAATGGAAATCTCAAGATACAAGGGAAAACATTAAATATTTCTATTAGGCATAAAGGAAACATTAAGGTTTTTTTCTTACAATATTTTTTTTGTTTTATAAATTCATACTAAGCACTTGTACAAATTCCTGTGCACTTTTCTCTATTTAAATTTAACTATAATTTATGTAGAAAAATAGAGAAGTAAAAGCCTTCTATACACCTAATCTTTTATGGAGTAAGGATATATTGGTAAATATAGTATCCTGATTAGAGGGACATTTAAATAGTTTATTTGGATAAATAACTAATAATGTACTTATTACTGTTAGAATTAGGAAGATAACCAATAGCATCATTGAAACATTGGTAGAACTTCAAGAAAGAAAAAGGGTTTGCACTGAAATGGACCAAAAACAAGATAAAAGATAAGACACAACAATATAACTAAATGGAAGTGGAGTTGTGCTTCCATGTAGGAAGTACAAGGTTGGTGATGATCATTACTCCTAATGCAACATCATGTTGACTTCATATAAAACAAAAAATCATCGAGAGACTCTTAACTATAGGAAACAAACTGAAGGTTGCTGGAGGGGTGGGGGGAGATTGGAGTAATTGGATGATGGGCATTAAGGAGGGCATATGATGTGATGAGCACTGGGTGTTATATGCAACATGAATTATTGAACACTATATCTGAAACTAATGAGGTACTATATGTTGGCTAATTGGATTTAAATAAAAAATCATCAGGTGGATGTAGACATTAAATTCCAAAGAGGACCTACTCTATAAGGAAGTGGAGACCAGCAGTCACTAATACTTGAGACTATTGAGACAGAGACACAGAAACTAGTAGCAAGTGTTTTATAGGCAGAATGACTTTGCTGAAACAGGAATCAACTGAATTTCCAAGGACTATGTGGGCTGGCATAATGGATTGGAATCCAAAAGACCCCAAATAATGTGTCAGTCGTCTCCACCCAGCACCTCCCCAAAAAGCAGTGTCATAGGAAATGAGAAAAGCAGAGAGAGAAAGTTTCCTTATTCTCTAGAGGTTTAAATTCCAAATTTCTAGAAGGAGGAACTGATCTTATTTTTTGGATATTTAATAGATAAATCAGCCCAGCCCCAACCCAGGCCAACTCCAGATTTGAACACAAAGATGCACCCCTCACCAGAGCTTTCAAGAAGAGGAAAGAGTGAGCCCTTTTGGGGGAAACATGTTTTCTGTTTCATTCTCTACTAGTTATATGTCTAACAAATCTAACCTACAGTCAGAAATATGAAGAAATAAATGAGCAGGAATAGGTGGCCCATAATCAAGAAAAAGAACAATCAGTAGAAGGAAACTAAAGATGATGAAAATGTTGGATATGCAGACAAGAACTTTAAGATGGCCTTTATAACTATGTTAAATAACTTTTGAGGAAACATGGTATGATGAAGTATTTCAGCAGAGAAATGGAAACTGTAAAAAAGAAATACATGGAAATTCTATACCCAAAGAGTGTAATAGATGAAATGAAAAATTCATTAAATGGTCCTAATTGCTGATAGTGCACATGGAAAGAAAGGGTCAGTGAACTCAAAGACAGAGCAATAAAATTTATCCAAATCGAAGCGCAGGGGAGGGGAGGGAAATAACAGAGCATCAAATTTGTGTGACTACATCAAATTATCTAAGCAAGTATAATTGGAATTCCAGAAGAAAAATAGAGGAGATAGGGTGAAGAAATAATGGGCCAAGAGTATTACACCTCTAATAAAAGACATTAATGTAGGAGATATAAAAAGCTTATCAAATCCCAAGAAGGATATATATAAATGAAACCTCATCTAGGTATATTTTAATTAAACTGGAGGAAATGAAACCTAAAGAAAAAAATCATGAAAGCAGCCAGGGGGGAAAATGCATCACATTCAGAGAATAATGGGAAGAATTGATGGCTCCATCCTCATAAGAAATAATGGGATAAATCAGTGAAGTTCTGAAAGACAATGGCTATCAACCTAGATTTCAATACCCAGCAAAAATGTCCTTCATAGGAAGTGGAGATGCAACGGGGGTGGGAGTTAAGGTGGTAGGAAAAGAAAAAATGAAACAAGATGGGATCGGGAGGGAGATAAAACCAAAAGAGACTCTTAATGTCATAAAACAAACTGAGGGGGGTGGGGGGGAGAGGGGTTGGGAGAGGGTGGTGGGGTTACATTATATGTTTAAATAAAGCTTAAATTAAAAATAAATAAAAAAAATCACACACACAAAAAAAATTTCCTTCATATATGTCCTTCATATGAATGCCTGCTAAAGACTTTTCAGAAAAAAAAGTCACCCACAGAGAGATTCTACAAAAGGTTCATCAGTCTAAATGGAAATGATCTCAGTTGAAAACCTGGATCTGCAGAAGGAATGAAAACACTAGAAAGGGTAAATATATGTATATATATAAAAAACTGATTTTTTCATTCTTAAAGACTACTGACTGCTTAAAACAAGTATTGTGACAGTATGTTGTGGGATTTATAACATGTAGAGGTAAAATATGACAGTAGCTTAAAGGGTAGAAGGGTAAATAGAATAATACTGTTTTAAGATACTTACATTGTTGGTGAAGTAGAAAAATCTTAATTCAGGGTATACTGTAACAAATTAGAGATGTCTGAGACGATCTCTCACCACTAAAAAAATAGAAAAATGTGTAGCTAACAGTATAGCCATCGGGGATGTAAAATGGAATAGTAATAGTATGTGATTATTTCAAAAGAGTATGGAAAAAAGAAGAAGGAAGAATGGAACAGATATAGATGCAATGAAATAACAAGATGGCAGACCTAAACACAGCCATGTTGGTAATCACATTAAATGTAAATCAAAAAGCAGAGACTGTTAGACTGGACAGTCTAGTGGTGGATATTTGTTGACACATTGATTTTTTTTACTTGGTAGATTAATTTACTCTACAGATGTAATATTCTTGAGTTCATTTGAAGTATTTAATAAATTGGATCTTTTAACTGTATTACTACTGCACAATTCATGTATTTAGTAAACAAAAAGTTAATTTAAATAAACACAAACACTTGTATTTTCATTTTATTTGTTTCCCAGAAAGTGAGCATATTAGGTAGGATTCTCCAGAGAAATAGAACCAATAGGATGTATATATAGATTTACTTTGAGGAATTGGTTTACATGATTGTGGATTCAGGCCAGGTACAAAATCTGCAAGGTTAGTTGGCAGGCTGGAGACCCAGGGAAGAGTTATAGTTCAAGTCTGAAAGCAGTCTGTTGGCAAAATTCCTTCTCTTTTGGGGAAAGTCAGTCTTTTTTTTAAGACCCAGGATGAAGCCCTCTCACATTATGGAGAGCAATCTGCTTTACTCAAAGTCTACCGATTTAAGTGTTCATCTTATCCAAAAAATACTTTCACGGAAGTATCTGGAATGTTTGACCAAATATCTGGGTACTGTGGCCTAGCCAAGCTGACAAACAAAAATAACTAGCACAGCAATCTATTTATTATGAGCTTTCAGTTATCATCATACCTTAATAAAAGTGAAATAACATACAAACAGATTTTTAAGATAAAATTTACTTAAAATAGTTGTTTGGGGACATTTTTTCTTAAGTTTATTTTTTCTGTATATTCTTTACCAAAAGCTTGAACAAGCATGTTTGATTGTATTTCCAAGCGGTATTATTTCAATAGTCAATCTAAGTTTAAAACTAAGAATTTGTCTTTGGGTAATCCACTTTTCAAAATGTTAGGGTTTTTTTGTTTGTTTTTAATTTTATTTTATTTTATTTTATTTCAGTGTTCCAGAATTCATTGTTTATACACCACACTCAGTGCTCCATGCAGTATGTGCCCTCCTTAATACCCACCACCAGGCACACCCAACCCCCCATCCCCCTCCCTTCCAAAACCCTCAGTTTGTTTCTCAGAGTCCACAGTCTCTCATGGTTCAACTCTCCTCTCCGTCGTTTTTATCACCTTCTTATCCTGAAATTGAAACTGTAAAATATGTAGTTTTTTCTTTGTAATTGTATAAGCTAAAGATATATATCTGGGATTTTTTGGGTTTTTTTAGTTTTTTGTTTTCAATATTTTGAAGTTACTTTCTAATTGGATGTGAATTTTAAAATTAGTAATCAGTCTAGGTCAATTTTGTAACAGATTACAATAGTGAGAACACACATGTAAAATGTTGCTAATTCCTGAGTCTCATGGTGTAACCACTCATTTAAAAGCCAGTGTATGCCAGGCTTCTCAGTGAATGTGGCCAAAGAAGGCTGTTGGAAGTGTGGGCACCAGGGAAGTGGGGATTTCACCATTTGTTCTGTAGACCTCAGTATTACTAAACTCTCACAGTAAGGATCAGCATTATCTGAACATTTTCTAATATGTTTCCTTGGTGTTTTTAAAAAATTTTTATTCAAGGTCAGTGTTACTCCATGAATAAAAATGTCTTTCCACAAAAATCACTTTAAAGATTTTATTGATTCTTTAAGGCAAAACTGTTAATTTGCTCTATCATATTTTTTTTTCAAAAAAGGACATCTCTGTTTTACTCAAGTCTTTAGGTCAGAAAGTACAATTTATCTTTTACAATTTATCTTTTATCATTGATCCCAAGTATAGCTACTCAGTGAATATTACTTGATTGAATAAGTAGTATTTATACTTCATTGGATAATAATAGATGCTGAGAAAAATTTTTTAAATGAAACAAAAACCATGTTTTTTTAGGATCGTGTTTTATGGTACTTTGTTCATTTTTGCACAGTGATAAAAAGTGATTGTTTTGTGATGCTCTCACTTAATCCCTTATCATACTTGAAGAAAAATGAGTTGTTGCCTGTAAATGCCTGTAAATGAAAGAGCTAGTATTTGTTTCAACTAGAAATTGTGCTAATTGCGGGGCGCCTGGGTGGCTCAGTGGGTTAGGCCTCTGCTTTCGGCTCAGGTCATGGTCCCGGGATTGAGCCCCGCATCGGGCTCTCTGCTCAGCAGGGAGTCTGCTTCCCTTCCTCTCTCTCTACCTGCCTCTCTGCCTACTTGTGATCTCTGTCAGATAAATAAATAAATCTTAAAAAAAAAAAATTGTGCTAATTGCTAACAGTGCATTGCAGTTCTCACTTCTAACCAGACCTGCATGTAAAAGCCTTTACCATTATTTGAAAAAACTGTTCTAATGTCCTGACTCACATATCGGTTTGCCGATGGACAGAGACTGTAAAGTAAATGAGACCCACACCTGTGTTCATTTTTAACTTGAGCTAGACTTTGAACCGGTATCTTTACAGATGAGATACAATATGTTATATCCTTAAAAGCTGTTCATTACAAAGAATGCAGGAGAGGACATTGGGAACAAAAAGGTAAATCTACATATGATAAAAGGAATTTTCTGAAGTTTAGCAGTCATTATTTTAAAGGAGAGAATAGGGGCAACTTTTTTTTTTCAGATACTCCATGCTGACTGAATAAATAGAATATGGCATGGTAGGAAATCAAATGATCAAAGAGAAATTCAAGTGGATTGATTTATTCTTTTTGAGAAAATAAGGAGGTGATTCCTTTTATAGCCTTTGTGATATTTCTTTATGAAAACTTGACGACCTCAAGTCAGAAATAAAATTTTAATGGAAGAAATGCAGCAGAGTGGAGATAATGATATAATTTTTGAGCCAAGAGCAGGATATGGACACATCTTGCACTATTGCTAAACACCACTTGAATGGGAAGATTGGTTCAGCTCACTTTGAGTTGAGTCTCTTAGTTAGCTAAACTCTCCAACTGTTTCTGACCAAAGAATTCATGATATGACTTTAAAGGATCCTGCCATTCATGTGAGGCTTTTTTTCTTATAAGCTGTAGGAGTCACCTCTTACTGACATAAATGTTTTCAAAATAAAATGGTTAGGTATAATCAAATATTCACCATCTTTTCTTTTCATAGGGATTAACAGCATGGAAAGAAAGCCTTGTAACCATCATGTAGATACAGCACCAACGGTAAGGCAGTCTATTTCTGCACTGTTAAAATGGATAAGCTACAAATTGATACTGGTTATAGTGACACAAAATGCCATTGTAGAAAAAACTTGTAACCTTCCTTTTGCCAGAAGTTATATCCCTTCCAGAAAATGAACCTCATGTTTTCTTCCTGAATAAGGAAAACATACTAATTTTTACCAAGATATAGGAAAATAAGATGCTGTATCATTTTTACAGGTACATATTTATATTAATGTTATATATAGAATGATTTTAATTTAAAAGTATCTCATATTTTGAACAAATTAATATAAATATGCAAATTGATTTACACTCTTTTTAAAAGGAGTGTTATTTTGCACAGTAGCATCATTATTTAGAGTGAATGTTTCATTTCTTTTATGGATTGCTATGCTGTATTATTATAGCAGTGAAACCTCTTATCCCTCTTCCATTACTGCCAGACAACGAAAGGCATTTAACAATTACAGCACCTATTTACTTTGTTAAAAATAATTATACAAGAGAATGTAGAAGGAAAACAAATTTCCCTTCTCTGAATATAATATTTGAATGAAATATGTACCAGTTGCCAGTTCCCACTTGAAAGAGTCATACGACGATATAGGCTAGCACATATTTTTCTCTTCACCAAGCATAATCTTGTTTCTCTTATCCTTTCTGTACATTAAGTCTTTCAAATACTCCATAGAATTCATCATTTCCTGTTAGAAAGATTTGGTAGTATATTTTAGGGAAATAAAGACAATATTAAACCATATTTAACTTTATTGATAATATTTTCCTCACTGGCACATTGACTCCACTTTCTATTTGTAAAAAATTCATGTGATTGAGACAACATGTTTGATAAATTAGTATGTGGGGCTCTGGAAAAGAGTAGTGTTTGAGGAATTGAATATCATTATAATCATGACTAGGGGCATCTGGGTGGCTCAGTTGCTTAAGCGTCTGCCTTCAGCTTACGTCATGATCCCAGGGTCCTGGAACTGAGCCCCACCTCAGGCTCCCTACTCAGTAGGGAGCATGCCTCTCCCTCTGCCTGCAGCTCCCCCTGCTTGTGTACTCTCTCTCTCTTTCTCTGCCTCTGTCAAATAAATACATAATTTTTTTTTAAAAAAAGAAAGAAAGAAAATGACTTGGCTCTAGTGTATATAGCAGTTATACCGGTAAGTATGCTAAAATAGTAGTTATAACATTGTGTAAATTGTGTTTTTTAAGATTAAAAAAAACAAAGGCTAGCAATTATGGGAAATAATTTCTTTTCTCTCAGGTGTAGGTCTTAAAAGTTGAGGTGCCTGATGTGTGGTTTGAACCTTTTGCTCTTTGGGGAAAACTCCAGGTTTTACTTTTTCTCCTGGTTGTGGGTCACTATCCTGGAATGGGGTTTATGGCAAGGTTGTACCTCAGGCTCTCTCCTACATGCTTCTGTGTGGTTTTCTTCTTGTTTGCCTTAGGTGTAGTCAGCATTCAGCCAATCTTTAGGTTTTTTAAGAGGAAACTGTTCCATATGTAGCTGCAGACTCAGCATGTCTATGGGAGGAGGTACAGTGAGGATCTTCCTATGTAACTATCTTGAACTGGAACTTCTTAATGTATTTGAAAAAGATACTCACTGGATTATTTTACATACTTTTGAAATTAATTTTATTTCTCCAGGCATTCCTACAGCACCTGTGTTTACATTTCTGGCTTTGTTGGAGAGTTGGGGCGGGGGGTGGGGGGTTGTACATTGTAGAACTCAGAAAAGTACATCCTGGCAGAGTTCTATTTCTTTTTTAAGTGGGCTCCACTCAAAATCCTGAAATCAAGACCTGAGCTGAAATCAAGAATCACTTAACGGACTGAGCGACCCAGACGCCCCCAGAGACTTTTTTGTTTTGTTTTACCCTGTAGACAGATTGTAGGTTTCCCTGTTAATTAAATGAGGAAATAATAGAACTGACTTCTCTTGGGGCGCCTGGGTGGCTCAGTGGATTAAGCCGCTGCCTTCGGCTCAGGTCATGATCTCAGGGTCCTGCGATCGAGCCCCACGTCGGGCTCTCTGCTCTGCGGGGAGCCTGCTTCCTCCTCTCTCTCTGCCTGCCTCTCTGCCTACTTGTGATCTCTGTCTGTCAAATAAATAAATAAAATCTTAAAAAAAAAAACAAAACAAAACTGACTTCTCTTGCAGTTGTGAGAAATAATGGCACTAATGTTTGCAGCAATGCTCTAATGATCTCAGAATGATTCTAAAGAACCAGGAACAAAATCTAATACATAAGAGTTTAGGTATTGTTGATCTTTTGTTTATGTTTTTCCAGTTGGATTGTTAAGTGATATCTCCTAATGTATTAATAAAATTTCCAATCTGTGAAGTCCATATGTTTTAATATACTTGGTTTATACAGGCACACCCCAAACACTCATTAGTTTTCCAGGTTCTCACTTGAGCCAAACTGCATTTTCAGTATGTTTTTGTGAATTCTTCTGTCCGTTTACCACAAACTAAAGATATCCTACTGCCCCTCACTTCTGTTTAGTCCCCCAGCTTACTGACAGTTAACTTGGCCCTTTCTCCATAACTGCTAAATAGAATGATAAGCCTTTCACCCAATGTCTTCTGGTCCTCAGGACAGGAAAAGTGATTTTTCACAGAAATATGATGGTACCTTATTTCCATCCTCTGTATGTGTTTGCCCTTGTTTTCCTTACAGGGTTTAAGAAAAGAAAACATTTACAGAGATAAAAGAAATGAAAAGGTCTGTTTAAAAATATAACAAAGTATGATATTTATAAGTTCAAATGTGGTACCCTACTAATCTAAAAATGAGAGATACTTCTGAGGCCTGAGAAAAGGAGTGGACCCAGGGTCTAGAATGGCTGAAGCTGGGTCTCTGAGTAACTTCCTAACAGCCCCTAACCATCAGTCTCCAGCTTACAGCTCTACACAGTATCATCCCGACTTCCCACTTGCTCCGTGTACTGCCATGAATGGCGTGGGTCTAGGAGATGCTAATTACAGCTAATTAGATGCTAATTACAGCTATTCAGCAGGGAGGAAAATGAGACTTTCTCAGACCTCTATAACAGGGAAAGCTGTGTTTCTTGAGATTCCAAGTGGGAATGAACTTTTCAGTAAATATATGATTACAGAGGATAGTTTGATCCGGTAGCACTATAATGTGATGCCGTGTTCTTTAAGTAAGTATAGGTTAGCCTGAGAACAAAACCACCTCAGTCTTTGTTCTATGTTCTCTCTCACTCTCTTTTTAACTTACTTATATCCTTCTTTTTTTCATTTGTTACATGAGATTTAATTTTTTTGTTTGGTATTTTTTTCTTTCTGACATAAATAATACCATATGTGTTTTTGAGATGCCTTCAATAGAAATAGAACATTATATCCCCACATGATGTGACTTTCAAACAGAACCAAACAGAATGAAACCTTAGTAACTGGATATAATCACTACTTTTTTTTTGCATTTTGAGCTCTTAATTTTGTTTGTATTTAGGAGTACATTTTCAAGTTTTGGTGGGTTTTGTGTGTGTGTGTGTGTGTGTGTATGTGTGTGTGTGTTGTTGTTGTTGTTGTTGATTTTAAGACTTAATTATTTATTTAGTTGACAGGGCACACCAGAGAACACAAGCAGGGGTGCGGGAGGTGGGGGAACAGCAGAAGAAGTAATCTCCTTGTTGAGCAGGGAGCCTGATACAGGGACAGATCCCAGGCCCCTGGGATCATGACCTAAGCCAGAGGCAGATGCTTAACAGACTGAGGCACCCCTAAAGTTATTTTTTCAAAAAATACCAAGTGAGAGGTATATTGTCTGAGTCTAAATATCTTATTGGTCTTTGAGTAAGACAGTTCACCAGAGTTTTTAATTATTTGGACATAAACTTTTCACCTCAGAATATTGTGGAAATTGATCCTCTTTTGCATTCTGGTATTTAGTGTTTCGGGAGAGACATAGACATCAGTCTAACCGTTCTTTTGCATTGGTAGCCTGTTTTGCCTACTCATGTGTTGTAGATTTTCTTTTATTTTCTTTATACCTGATATCCTAGTTTAGATTTGATGGTTAAATGTGTATCTTTCTTTTTGTCCTGAATGGTATTTAGGACACTGAGTTTTTGTCCTGAATGGTATTCACTCAAACACTTTATTATTACAGGAAAAGCAAATAAGACATGAGATGATCATAATAGGTTATATGAAAATAATTAGATCATGCCACTTTAAGAACTAGTTGCTGTTAAGGATAATATCAGACTCAGATTAATCAGAGGTCATTGTCTGAACCCTGAAAGGCAGGTGTAAAAGTTAGTTAATAGTTAAGTCAGTGCAGGCTTGAGTCCTCATATTTACCTTAAATGAAAGACTTATTTGCAAATCAAAGAGAAACAGCACCTAGCATAAGGAAGTCTCTGTACATGTTTGTTCTTATTTAGGTTATTCAAACCTGCCTATAACCTACTCTATATATAACAGTTCCCATAGTTTTTTATATTTTCTGGTGGAATTAAAATATGGTAAGCCATGCTGAATATATACAGAATTCTTAAAGACTTGAGAAGAATTTTTTTCAAGTCTCTTCTAGTGAAAACTGGTAAGTTAAAATTCACACAACATCAGCCTAGCCTCTTGTAATCAATTTCTGATTTTTGTAAAGCCCCTGCATTCCACACCTATAACACTAATATTACTCCTTTCTTCTTTTACACACTGATCCCACAACCCCCATTAATGAGAACAAATTTTCTTTTAACAAATGGATTTCCTGGCCGTTTATAAAATTACAGCTTGCGTTTTCACAGAAGCCTACACATCTGCCATAGCAGGCTCAAACAAAATTCAGGCTCTCTCATTTAGATTATACCAGTTATGAGATACTTTTGCCATTTTTCTAAATATTTCATTAGCTATTAGTAAAAATATCATAGACTGATTGGAAATTTAAATATTTAAATATTCATTTTTCTTCATTGTTATAAGTTGAATTTAACAAACTTTTAATTCATTCATTCTGCAGTTATACTCCTAGGTTTTCTAAGGGTCTGACTGATAAATTTTTGTCATGTAATTTTCATCAGTAGTAAATTTTAATATGTTTAACAGTATTTTATTCTGAAAATATATGAGATGTTTATGATGTTCACTCTTTAAACTTATTTATAAATGTATTAATCTGAATCATACAAATTAAACTTTATTCTGAGACTCTTTTGAATTATATGATCATCTGTACCTATTCTAAAACATTTTAAGTTGTCTTTGTTGTTAGATTCATATCATTGTTTAGCCCATTCTAAATTCACAAGACTGCTACAATTTTTATTATTATACGCTAGTATAGTATGCCTTATCTATATATTTATATAAAATATGTCTTTCACATAATATTTAATATAAAATTTGGGGCAGTTTGTTTAGTTCAGGTGAAATGTCCTTGATCCAAAGGAAGCACTCTATTTTTTCCAATCTATAGAATTTTCCAGGAATTCATAGTATGTAAACTGGGGTGAATGTGTCCCTATAAAACTCATAAAATAGAACCTCTGACCAATCTCTTCCTGAAGATAATTGCAGGGTGGAGAGGGAACCGATAAACTATAAGCTTTTATAACTTGTCATAAAAGAATCTGTTTTTACTTATCAATAAAGTAGCAATTCAAAGCAGTCCTGTTGAAATTCAAATACAAATACTAAATAGATTTTCCTTTAAGATCACTTGTGAGTTGTCCATAATATAACATTTTTCTTAAATACATAGACATTGGTTGTTTCTCCAGACATTGTAAATTATGAAGCTTTACGTAGGTTTTTCCTGTTTTCATACTCCACTGACATTTCAGTGTTTCTTAGACTTTTTTTCCCTAATTCTCTTTTGACTTTATGATTTTTAGAGAATAGTAGATTCAGTTTTAGACATGTTAGATTTCAAGTAACCAGAGGCAACAAGTACAGATGTTCAGAGAACTGAGAATATAGGCTTGAATTTCAGAAGAGAGGATGAGTTTGAAGATGGAACTTTGCTGTGCTTGATAGAGCCACACTCTACAGCTGTGAAGTCCAGAAGGGAGATGCAGGAGTCAGAAGGCTCAGGCATAGGTGGGAAGTCCTATGTATCATCATGGGCAGGGAGCAAGCAGGTTCTTTACAACAGGCATCCAGACATTGGGAATTGGAGAGGAGAAGTGGGGAAATCAGAGGGGGAGATGAACCATGAGACACTGTGGACTCTTGAGAAACAAACTGAAGGTTTTGGAAGGGAGATGGGTGGGGGGTTAGGTGAGCCAATGGTGGGTATTAAGGAGGGCACATATTGCATGGAGCACTGGTGTGGTGCATAAACAATGAATCTTGGAACACTGAAAAAAAAAATAAAATTACAAAAAAAAACAAAAACAAAAAACCCACACATCCAATCTTTATAATATAAGCTGAATCAGAAACGAGTCTCCTCCTTCTCACCTCCCAAATCCATTCTCTGCAGAACTGTTTATCCGAAGTGCAAATATAGTCAGACATTTAAGATCCCATGGTGTGCCCCTTTTCCTACCAGTTGAAAACAAAGCTATTTAGCATATCATTTGACATCCTTCTACTACCTTTCTAAACTTATTTCCAGCTTTTTCCCCGTACTCTGAGCTACTTAGAGTTCCCTGAACACATCTCTGGCCTCTCTCATTGCAAAACAGTATTAGAAGAGGGGCAAAGAACACTTGAATTGAGAACCACATTACCTGGCTCCACGGCCTGGTTCAGTTACTCTTGCTCCACGTGACTTTAGGCAAGTTTCTTTTGCTCTTTGTGTTTCAGTTTCCTCATCTGTAAGTGGGGATAACAACACCTACCTCAAGGATTGCTATGAGGAATAAATGCGTTAGATGCATTACACCCACTCAATATATTTGTATATACCAGATATTGAATATAATTTCATCACAAGAAATGGCCAGATATTAAGGACAAGAATATATCCCAAGCCTGAGAAGTAAAACTAAGTCAAGAATCAAAGGGAGGACCCCAGAGTCCCAGCTGGGTCAGGGACATCAGGAACAAGGGAATCTTTGCCACAATGGCCTGCCTGTGTCTTGACCAACATTCTTTGTTGTTTTGTGTTCATTTTTTTTTAAAGTTTGTTTTAGGATGTATTTGTTTATCAGGTATTGAGACTCACAAGGAGTTGATGTAGAAGTCTTGTTACACCAGAACAGCAGGCCTAAACTGGGACTGTTAGGCAACCCTCAGCGCATGATCACCTTATTAATCAGTTCCATAAATCATGACAGCCAGGGTGATCTTTTTTTAAGTGTGAGTCATAATGGCTTATGATTCTGTCTAACAGTCTTCAATAACTTATCCTATATTTAGAATAAATCCCAGGGCCTGTAGGGCCTTGCATGATGTGGTCTCTGCCTACCTCTTAAGCATCTCCTTACGATACTCTTGGCTCTGAGTTTCTCAAACACAGCCAGGCTCTTTCCCACTCACCCATAGGCCTTTGGACATTTGGTCTCTCTCCCAGGAATATACACAGACTTTTTACATAGCAGGTTTTTTCTTTAGATCCCAGTAAATGTTAACTTTTCAAAGGATTTTTCTTTACCACTCTGTCTGAAGTAGATACACTCCCCCTTTTAATCTTTATTATTGTACCTCATTTTTCCTTCCTAATATTTTTCCCCACTTATAATTCTCATTTAGTTCTTCGTTTATCACCTGTCTTCCTCAATAGGATATAAGTTCCATGAAAGTAGGGACTGTGTCTGTCTTACCATTGCCAATAGACTGTCATTATATACTCCTTGGATGAATAAATGAAAATATGCTGAAACAATAGGAATAAGTGAGAGCAAAGAGCCAGCTAGAACTGAGGGATGTCCATATTCAAAATGTTGGAAGACGAACCTTCACAAAAGACAGGTAAAGAGAGAATAATGTCATAAGAGATCAGGAATAGTGTAGCATCTTGGAAGCCTGGGGAGTATGGAAACAGGGAGTTTTTGTTCTTTCATAGGTAGCAACTTTTGGAAGAATGGGAACTGTGCCCTAGAAAGGAAGCTAGATGGTCATACTTGATGTTATGGTGAACCAGAAGAATTCAGGAAGCCTGTCACAAGAAGAGGACAGAAAATAGAATACAAATAAACTCAGCCTTTTGTGTATGTTGCTGATTTATTTCACAGAAGAAAGTAGCATTTAGCCAAAAGGGTTGCTACAAGATGAACCTAAATGGAATGCAAAGTAAATGTTTTTCCATATTCTTCAAAAGTGAAAAATTAAATTTGGGTATTTATGTAATAATATTACATTCAAAATAAGTTATTTCTCAGATGGAAGAAAAGATCCAGCAATATAAACAGGGCAGGAGAAAGATGCTGATTGGATTTTAGCATTTGGCAAAGGAGTAGGATAGGGCACCCTTGCCAAGGAACTTACTTATCTAATTGGTAAAATGAGGAATGTTGAAAGAGTTCATTTTTGGGTCTAAAGTTCTATGAATCTTAGCTACCCTTACTGTTCCAAGAGAACTAATAAAGCAGAAAATCTAAGCAAGTCCCTGACAGTCATCCCTTGAGCTCTCATCATTACTCTCATTCATCTTCTTGGAATTCAGTTAAAATACACTTCCTTCTATTATACACATGGCATTTGTGCCCACCATGTCACATAACAAATGCCCATCACCAGCACTGCTGTTGGAAATTGCCTGCCGCTAAGTGGTGGACACAGCTTAGCTGTCTTCAATCGATCAGAAACATCCCTTCCCTTCCCTTTCCTTCCTAAGTCCCTTCCCTATAGGACTAAATCTCTCCACCTTCACAAGCCCAGTGCAAGGTGAAAGGATGCCAAGCAATAGAATATGACATTCAGGTGTCTGTGCAAGTTGGCCAACAGCCTGGCCGGAGAGCATGTGTAGTACCGTCAGGGAGAGGCACTGGCCAGGCTGCCTGGTGTTCCACTGAAAGAATAGCTGCTCTTCTTTTTTGTCCACTTCAAACTCTTTCACTGGTTTTCCTAAAATAGGAAAGGCATGTTCAGTTATACAAACTTGGTGGAACCTGAGGAATAGGCTAATCAAAACCATGACTCAAGGACAGTTCCAAAGAGTCTAAAAATTTTAAAATAGTACATACATCTAAAACATTTGAAAACCAAAGAAATTAAAATCATTTTATTTTAGGTGAGGTACTTTCTTAATAAAGCCAGTGAGATATTTAGAAGTATGAACACATGGTTCCCATAAGATCTTACTCCAAAGGAATTGTTTTGGTTATTTTTTCCATGCGTGCAGCAAAAAAAGCAAGTGCTAGAAGAGTGTCTGCTCCCTTACAGACTTAACCTAGGAAGACAGGAGCCAGAAGGTGGAAGCTCTGTTTATTGATATAAAGGGAAAGTGGTAATATGCCCTGCCCAGAACATTTGCTTAGCGCCCCCCCCAACCTTTTTTTTGTAGTACTTACTGTCATTGTAAGTACAGCCTGTGTTTCTAGGGTATCAGTTAGCCTGTGTGCATTAATAGATGAATGATGTCAGTATGAAAGCAGAGGAATTCTTTTCTGCATGTTTTAAGTGTTAAAGCAATCACAGGCCGGCTTTCTCACCATCAAATGGAAAGATGGAGCAATTTTTTAAAAGCCAAGAAAAACTTTTCTTAGTGGCTACTTCAGACACTGCTAGTACAAATGAAGCTGCTAAGGCATTTCTCCTAATTTCAAAAAATTGTCCTATTTGATGGATGAAGTCTAAAACCTGGATTGGATTTTTAATTTTGATGAACTGGGCTCTTTTGAAAGTAAATCTTTCTAAGGACCTGCATTTCAGACGAGATCTCACGGATGATAGGGTGTGAGGCTGCAGAGTCTCAGGATTGACAGACAGTAATGCTGGGAGCAAATGCCTGCACGTATTTCACACGGCATTAGCACTTCGGTTAGGATTGTTACTGACAGTACCCTGGTGACGAAGTACCATAGATTTTAAGTAGTCAGCAACAACCAGATTTTTTCCATAACCCTGCTATATTTAATTCACAATTTTAAGAATGTGAGGCCTTACAGCAGAAAAACATATAAAAAATAAAGGAATATAGCTCCCTTGCTAAAACATATAATCCACCAAGAGAAGGTGTTTGGTGTTTTATTTTTTGGGCTTGATTTTGGTTTTGGTTTTTTGGTTGTTTAGTACCTCTCTCTCCAGTTTGACATTTCATTGTATTGTATTGTATTGTATTGTATTGTATTGTATTGTATTTGAAATGTACTTGATACACAGTGTTACATTAGTTTCAGGTATACAGCATGATTCAACAGTCCTGTAGCTATGTGCCCTCATGAAAAGTGTAGCTGCCATCTTTGACTACAAACACTATTACAATACCATTGACTATAGTCCGTGTTGTACCTTTTTTCCCCATGATTTATTCATTCCATAATGGAAGCCCATACCTCCTACTCCCCGTTCACCCATTTTGCCCAACTCCCTACCCACCTCTGCTCTAGCAACCGCCAGTTTGTTAAAAGAGGTATTTGGTATGATCTTTTTCAGTACTACAATCTGAGTACTCCACAGGACATTGCACATATTATTACTAACTATTATTATATTGCTGATCCTCATAATCTCCAAGAATTTGATCAGATTATTATTTAATTTATTAATGCTTTATTGTGAACATTAATGGGATATTGTGATAGAAGTGTTGAGACATTTCTAATCTTTACATATTTGTAGTTCTTTAGCATCAACATATGAGAATGATATGCCACTGATTACTAAAGAAAAATTCTCTTTACTTATTTCTCGGAAAACAAGTTTCTTGATAAAGAAGTCTCTTTATCCTGTTTCCAGGATACATTGTTTCCTATAAAACAAAAACTAGTTCTACCCTGTAAACATTGTGTTTTTAGTAATTATTCAAGTTCTGTACTTTTGATGCAAATAACTAGGATTTTAGCTCTAAGATCTTAGATCTTAGGTCTGCTTCTACACCATTTTAGGCCAAATCAGCTTCCTCTTCTATAAATGCAGCTTTTAATATGCTTAAGACCATCCATTTTACCTTGGTCTTCTCTTTTTTAACTTAATTATATCATTTTATTCTACTTACCTTAATCTGTGTTGTTTCCATTCCAGTTTGTTCCCACTCTTAGGAAAAGTGGTATCCAGAACTGGACTTAATATTCTAATCGTAGTGAAAAATGTAGTGGTTATTATTGGTTTCTGTAATCTGAATATTGTATTTGATACTAAACTGTGACCTACCATCACTCCTCGAGGCTTTAAAGACGTGCTGTTAAAACATATTTCCCATTATTTACAGATCTGTGCCTTGGTATCCTCATCTCTAGAATGGAGTTAATAATAATACCTACCTCATTTAGTGTTAGACTATAGTTTCAAGTACTGAGTACAATGTGCAGCATGCAGTAATCTTTCAGGTATTAACTTAATACTATTTAACCCAAAGCATAGATTTGTTCACTTATCCTTGTTGAATTTCATCAGTTTATTTTTGACTCACTATCCAGCCAGCCAGAATTCTTTTTGAATTCTAGCTCTTTCCCAAACTCTGTAACACTGACAGATTTTATAATGCCGCTTATTAATTATATTTATTCAAAACATATTGAGCAGGGATGCCTGGGTGGCTCAGTTGGTTGAGCGACTGCCTTCGGCTCAGGTCATGATCCCAGCGTCCTGGGATCGAGTCCCACATCAGGCTCCTTGCTCGGTGGGGAGCCTGCTTCTCCCTCTGCCTCTGCCTGCCACTCTGTCTGCCTGTGCTTGCTCTCTCTCTCTCTCTCTAACAAATAAATAAAAATAAAATCTTTAAAAAAAAAAAAACATATTGAGCAGTGAACAAAACCAAAACAGCAATAATTTCCTTGCATGTGGACAATTTAAGTTTTTATTTGTTAAGTCATTTTGTTTGGAACATATTATTATTTAAAAGCAATTTCAGTGTTACATTGCATTATATACTTTAGCAAAGTATTTACTTGCATGTCTTTTAAAATAAGATTTGGTGATTACTTGAAATTTTTCTTCCAACCAGTATAAAATTTTATTCTTAAGGAAGCATTAATATAGTCCATAGCAGAAACCAAAACTTGATCATGCCAAAAAAGGAAGGAAGCAATCGTTTAGAAAAGAAAAAATTAATACTCATCATTTTACAGAGTATTATTTTCCACTTCGGGAGAAAATTAATCAAAAGTCATCAGACTTGTGCTCTGTTTTTCCTGCCTAGATGGACATTTATATCTGCAACTATTAATATTCCACAGATCTTTTTTTTTCCTTGACAAAATACATATATTCCTCTTCTGGAATTTGTCCTGCTCCTTATCCTGCCATTAGCTCAGGGTCCCCAGAAATCAGTCTTTGGCAGAAATAGCAGGACAGCATTCAGTAGCACAGACACCTCCTGGTATAACCACATAATTGGGTCACAGATTGGCTTGATGCATAAAGATTGAGATAAATCCCTAGAGGAAATGAAACTTCTTTTTCTGTGTCTTGAATGAAACTTCATAAAGTTTTCATATCACCATACCTCTGCCTGGCATTATATATCTTATGGCAACATGAGCAGACTTCTCTGAGGGCACTTTCTGGATTCAGATCTTATTTGCCAAACCTAGAAATAAATTTTTGTTTTGGGAAATGGAATTGGAGTTAGTAGATCCATATTTGGTTTAGAAAATAGTTGTTTGGTGTTCTGCAGAAATATTTTACTACAAAACACCATTCCTCTGTGATAACTTGAAGAACTTTAGGAGTTGAATGGTAATGATTATACATATCATTTATTGGGCACTGACTGTTTGCCAGACACTGTGCAGAGTGTTTTATGTAAGTTATATCGCTGGAATGTTGTAAGAGTTCTAGAAAATAAAAATATTATAATCATCATTTGCCAGTAAGGAGTCTGAGACACTAAAGGTCTTTAAGTATCTTCTAGAAACATTTATTGAATGTGTTAATAAATTATGGTAGATAAACCAAGAATATTAATTCCCTAAAAGTAGAGTCAGTTAATGAGAATAAACCATTACATACTAATATCACTCAGTGGCACAAGGAAATTGGGAACAGCTCAGGTAATGTTAACATCAGTTAGCATTTATGAAAACAGTTGATGGTTTTAAGAGCCCTGCTATGTACTGTATATTACTTCATCTGATCTTTGTGTTCTCACTGTAACTTGTAATGGGATTGAGCGGGGTAGTCATGAAGGGTAGCTGAGCACTACTGGAAAGGCTGACCAAAATAACAGCTAAAAGTGTCATGAGGGCCTGGATTTGAGGAAAGCACTATCCATATAGGACTCTTCCCTCTGAATAAATCTAATATAAAGTTACCTAAGAAAGCCAATTTTAAAAAATATATATTTTGGAAAATATCCATCTGCCCACCAAGACGTTTTAATCAGATATGATTTGAGGCTAGTGGATGGAGTCTTAGTAGATTTCCTGGAAATAATTCAGTTTTAATAGCTGTGGGTGAGTTAAAGTCATATAAGTAGCAGAGAGTAATCTGGATGTGAGAAGGGGATCTTGGGGTTTGGTGGGAAGAAAGGGGCCCAGAAGCTGTGGTTTATCGAGTGCACTGGCAGAGTCACCTGTGACCTTGAGAAAGGAAATTACAGACACCTGCTGCACTTCAAACTATGCTACCCACATGCCACAGACAGCTGTTTGAAGAACTGGAGCAAAGGAATGAGAAGGTAATTGTAACTATTACCCAAGAATGAGGTGATTGGGCTTCATCCCTTCTTCCTTGAGACTTATTGTAAAGCTCATTGTATACATATAAGTTTCAGCTGATACCTAAGTATGACTGACTCAATTGATGTTTCTGATCTTATTCTTTCCTTTCTCCATTCTGCTAGAAAAATCTTTGTAAGAAGTACTTAGGCTGTTAACAATTGTTAACCCAAAGAAACTAAAAATGACTACAGCTCAAAATTCCTGTCTTCCCAGGACTTTCATTGGGCCTTTCCACTGTAATTTTCTGTCACTGGTACTACCAGCTCTTAGTTCTTACCAGCAAAACTTTGTAATATGCATATTCAGCTTAGCTCTCTCTCTCTCTCTCTCTCTTATGTCCCACATGTATTTCTTTCTCTTCCATTATATTTCTGCAGTTGAACCTCTCTTGTCCATGGTTCCATAGCCAGAATCAGGGCTGTCTGCTCTTTCATGGAGAACTCTGTATTTTTGCTCGAATCTGTTGTTTTATTTATCATAACCAGTTTTGCTTCCCATAACCATAATTTCTGTGATTCTCTTTTTTGAATCACAACTTTATTTGGATTTAATTCACATAGCATAAAATTTACCCTGACAGGGGCGCCTGGGTGGTTCAGTTGGTTAAGTGCATCTGCCTTCAGCTCAGGTCATAATCCCAAGGTCCCAGGATTGAGCCCCTCATTGTAGTCAGGCTCCCTGATCAATAGGGAGTCTGCTTCTCCCTCTCTCTTTGCCCCTCCCCTTGCTCCTTCTCCCTGTCTCACTCATTCTTTCTCCAAATAAATATTTTTTTAATTTACCCTCTTAAAGTCGATAATTCAGTGAGTTTTAGTATATTCACAGTTTTATAACCATCACCACTGTCTTTTAAAGTATATTTGTTACCCAAAAAAGAAATCCCATACTAATTAGAAATCATCACCACCATCACCTTCTCTCTCTAGCCCCCGCAAATACTAATCTACTTTCTATCTATATGGATTTGCTTATTCTTAACATTTTATATGAATGCAGTTATATCATATGTGACCTTTTGTATCTGGCTTCTTTCACTTAGCAATAATTTCAAAGTTCATCCGTGTTATAGCTTGCATTAGAATTTCATTCCTTTTTATGGCCGAATGATATTTTGGTACATGAATATACCTTACTTTATCCATTAATCTCTTGAACATTGGGTTGCTTCCATTTTTAGCTATGATGAGTAATACTACGTAAACATCTGAGTATAGGTCTTTGTGTGGACATGTTTTCGGTTCTCTTGGGCATAAATAGTACTGGAATTGCTGCGTCATATGGTAACTCTCTGTTTAACATTTTGAGGAACTGCCCAAGTATTCTTCAAAGTGGCTAAACCACTTTATAATCCACCAGCCATGTATGAGGGTTTAAATTTCTCCATATCCTCACTAACACTTATTATTGTCCTTTTTATTATAGCCATCCTAGTGGGTGGAAAGTAGTATCTTGTGACTTTGAGTTTCATTGGTGACTAAGGATAGAGCATTTTTGAATTGCTCTATGTGTATCTTCTTTGGAAGATCTATTCAGATCCTTTGCCATTTCCTAAGTGGGCAAATTTTAATTCTGTCTTACTATAATTTAGATTTTTTAATGAATGTGTTATATAAGTATATGTATATATTGGATTGAGAGATTATTATACCAAATGTAGAAATGAATTGTTTTTAGAAATCGAGTTAAAGTTAGAAAATTTATATTTAATTTGGAAAACAGGACCACATTTATAACTGTGGGCATCCTACAGAAATATGTTATTACAAAACCTCTATAATAACTCAAAGAACTTTAGGAGTGAAATAATAGTTATACCTAACGCTTACTGAATGAGTATTTACTATGTGCCAGGCATATGATGTATAAATATATACATACTATGTATACATCAGTTGCATAACTATATAAATTATATATAAATATATAAATATATTTGTATTATATCTGGTTGGGCTTGTCTTTTTATTGACTTGTAAGAGCTTTGTATATACTCTGAATACAAGTCTCTTATCAGATACATAATTTGCAGATAATTGCTCCCATTCTTAGGTTGTCTTTCTGTTTCTTGATTGTGCCCTTTGAAGCACAACATTTTTAAAAAATTTTTATAAAGTCCAGTTTATCTACTCTTTTGTCACTCAGTGGTTTGATGTCTTATCTAAGAAACCATTGTCTGATCCAAGGTCACAAAGATTCGTGCCAGTTTTCTTTTTTTTTTTTTTTTTTTTTTTTTCTTTTTTTTTTTTTTT
>ML105557.1:11834-48461 GCA_003697995.1 Taxidea taxus jeffersonii | reverse complement strand
ATTCCTGAATACACGCATTCACTCATTCCCTTGTTCATGCATTTGATGCATTCATTCACTCCCGTGCATACTCACTCGTGCACGCATGGATCTGGGCATTCCCGCAGTCATCCACTTATGCGCACACGAACTCACTCATGCCTGCGTGGAGCCCACTCATTCCTTCCCTCCTGGGTTTCCGCCTCCATTCACGCACGCATGCATTCAGTTACTCGTGTGCCTGGTTACTCACGCCCTCGTGCGCGCACATCCTTGCTCATGCCTTCACGCATGGTGCACCCCTACATCCGTGCACGCGGCCCGTCACTCACACATCCAAGTGCGGAGCGCGCGGTCGCACCCACCCGCTCGCGGCGTCCTGCGGGCCTGCACAGCCGCACTCCTGCACGCGCACACTCACTGCCGCCTCCGCTCATGCGCGCACGGATTCAACTGCTGAGGCGCCAAGGATTCATTTATCTTGCGATCCTCTCCCGCGTCCGGGCGTGCGCCCATGCCTGACTCCTTCCTTCGCCCACCCCCGAATGCAGTAAGATGGAGTGCGCCGCTGTCCCTGGGGGTAGGTTTCCCAGCGTGGCCTCTCCAGCGCAGCGGGCTGGCCTCGGGCCCAGGCTTCGGGGCCACTGCAAACATTTACTCTGGAGCGGGCTGGGTAAAGGTTAAATGTCCAAACCTCGACACCTCGGGCTCCCGGATTCCGCGGGGAGGGGGCCGCGGGGGGCAGGGGCGGGGCGCGGCGCGAGCCCAGGACGGCGGTCTCCCCGGGCCGCGGGACCCGGGGCAGGCGGCGCGCGGGGGGGGCGGGCAGGGGCTGCGGCTTCTCCGTAGGGGACCCGCGCCCGGGAGGCCGAGCGGGGGTGGGGCCGGGCTTCCGGCGAGCGGCCAATCGCGGGCCGCGGGCCGCGGGGCCCTCCCAGAGCCGACAGGGCCAGAGGCCGCGGGAGCGCGCAGGAGGTGTGGGGGGCGAGGGGTTGCGGGTGGGCTGGGGAGCAATTTGCGGAGGGCGCCCGGGGAGGTGCGGGAGCGCTAGGGAGGCGCGGGACGGTGGGCGTGGGGAGGGCTGGGGCTGCGGGAGCGCGCAGGGTGTGCGGGGGCGTGGAGGCCGCTTGGTCGGGCTGGGGGCCCGGGGGGCGCAGGGCTGCCAGAGAGCCGACGGCCGAGGTGTGCAGGGTGGGGAGCGCAGTGGGGTCCTGGTCAGAAAGGAGGTGACGGGGCCGGGGTGGGGCCGGGGCACCCAGGAGCGCCGAGGAGGGGCGGGGCGCAGCCGGGTCGCAGGTGACTCGGGAGCGGTCGGGAAGTCGAGGGGCGCCGGACGGGAGCCCAGGACAAACCGGAGCCCGGAGGAAGTGGGGGGCGCAGCGGGGACGCTTCTGACACCCGGGCGGGCAAGGGCCTGAGGGTGTCCCAGGGCAGGGAGTACAAGCGGGGCGCAGAGGGTGGCAGAGGACGGGGCGTCGCGGGGAGCCTGGCTGCAAGGCAGAGGCTGCCCAGGAGCAGGGAGGGTGAGGTGCAGGGCATGGGGGTCGTGGGTGTGGCTTCGGTTCAGTGGCGCCGGGCTGACGCGGGGCGGGTAGGGGGTCTCGGGTTGGGGTGCAGCTATGGGTGTCCGGAATGCTGCGCTGTCACCTGCAGGCCTGGAAATCTGCGAGGGTCCCCTGGAGACCACGCGTCCGCGAGGCCCTGCCTCCAGCGGCAGAGTTCACCCACCACGCCCAAGAGAGCCCAGGCGCGCGGCGGCCCCACTGTGCCCAAACCATGCCCGGTGAGTCTGCGAGCGCTTTCCGTCCAGCGTCCCTGTTCCGACTGGTCCCTGTGAGATCCATCTGCTCTGGGGAGAGCCCCCCGCCTTTGCCGGCACAATCACCCCCTCGCCCCTCGCCTCCCCAGTGCCTCCCCAGCGTATCCTTGGGTTTGCAGAGACCGGCCCTGCCAGGCGCAGATGGAGACGGGCTGGGTCTCACCCGCCCCAGGAGGGGTCCATTTATAGCCTGGTCAGGGGGCCTCCAGATTCCTGAATTTCCCCTCTGAAAAACGCAGCCCTAGGACTTTAAATGGGCTCGTTTCTTGGGCATAAAATATCAGAGTGCTTTTCTGACCTGCTGGCAGACAGGAAGCTCATGTCCCTAAAAGTTGAACACAGTGCCTTTGGGGTTTCCCAAGTTCAGACCACAGGCACATTTTGTCATTCCAGTAAAATTGGGATAACTCCCCCCCGCCCCCCAGCAGGGCAGCGGGCTTGGGATGGCCACCCCCCGGGGCTTAGGGCAAGGGGTGGCCCCCGCCAAGGATCAGATTCAGTCCTACACACCTGCCTTTCCAGGGGGCTTGTGGATATCAGATGTGGACAGTTCAGAGGGCTAGAAATTAGATAATGGGATTGTGGCCTTAGCCCATAAGAGAGATGCATGTTCTGTTTTGATCAAGAAGACTCCACCTTGCACGAGACGTGATCATCCGTGAGCCCCACCCCCCTTTTTTTAAACAACAGGCAACTTGTTGTTGTTTAATTGATCCTATCAGAGGATCAATTTGGTAAAATCTCAGAGCAGTTTCCATGCTGTTCTCTCCCTGTCTGGCCGCAGAAAGGAAAATAGTTGGGGCAGGGGACCAAGGCATGGTTTCCTGTGGTTCCCGCTGTAGGAATCTAGTCCGAGGAGAAGCAGAACGGTTTCTCTGTTCCAGGGAGCGGTTTGCAGGTCTCCAGAACGAAAACCACTTTCCCCCCCAAACCCGCGAGGGTCCATATAATGGCAGCATTCAGTGAGCAACCTTTGGACGCATCTCCATCAGCCCTGGAATGTGCTCGAAGACCCGAAGTGGGTATACGGGGAACAAAAACCACCTTTGAGTAAAAGGGCAGGGGCCGAGGAGGAAGCTGGCCATGTTATTTCAGGGAACGGGGAGGGTGGATAGAACATGGATCGAGTGGAGGACGCATAAGGACTAGAAACGGATAAAAATGAACCTTTCTCCCAGATTCGTTAGGAAACTCTCAGCCACCACATTCTTTGGGCTGAACTTCATGTTGAGAGAATAACTTTTTTTTTGCTTAAACCGTTCCTTGGAGTACAGCCACTCGTGTTCTGTGTGTTTCCCCGAGTCCCCACCCTGGTGCCATGTTGGGGGACAGCTGACTCTAATTACGGTGTCCTTGGACGGTCATGGAGGTTCTTGGATGTCACAGGGAGACTTGGTCATTGGGAGCTTCTTAAAAGCAAGACCGTGTGGCCCCTGAAGACCCGTTAATGAATTTCCATCCTGTTACCTTAAAATCCACTGGTCTGTCTTTGTGCCTCTGATGGTGGCTCTTCTCCATGAGCCATCTCACAGCATCATGCGTGGGGCCCTGGTGGCCAGCCTTCAGACGTGCACATCTTCCTCGCAGAGCATGAGTGTGTGTTGGGGTTGCTGGAGAGAGGGGGTGTGTTCTCTGGGGGTCCTGTGGTGTCAGCCTGTTGACAGGACCATGAATCCCTCCATCCTAAGCAAGGGCAGAGTTTACGTGCTCCGTAGACCCAGCACTATCTCCCTCCATCCTACAAATCACGATGTGAGATGGGGTCCAAATGAGATGTGTCTGAAGGATTCTGATTGAATCAGGAAGCTTCGGGACAAATACCTGTCCTCAGTGTGTCACTTGGGGTCCCCAAAGCCCTCCCAGATGATGTGCTCCCCTCCATGGACGGTGGAGCAGCTCTGCTCCCAGCACCTCCCAGCTTCCCCCTGCCTCACACGTGACTCTTTCTCACGTGGAATCAGCTGATGTGTTCAAACAAAGTAGGTCTGAAACATGAGATGGTTGGAAATCTAATTGTTCTGGTGTCTGGTTTGATAACTCTCCCAGGAAGGAGGCCCATATTTATCAACCATGCTGAGTCAAAACAGACCCCGCCAATTGGATTGTGGTTTCCTTAGTGATCATTGAGAGGATAAAGCAGTAGGAATAATCTAGTTGGGTATTTTTCATGTCTTTGTGTTACCTTCCATTCAGAAGGACCTTGGTGTTCTCTTTGGAAATATCCAACCAAGATGTGTTGTGAATTTTATTTTTCTTTGAGGAGGATCCAATTTAAATTGTTGACATAGGAAATATGAAGCCAGTTACAATGATGGAAATGGAGCCTGAGAGTGTCCCCAGGTGATTGCTGTGCCCATATTCTCCAGTGTAGGTGTGGCATTACTGGGTCTGCTTCCAGAGTTTAATGCCCCAATTTATTAGAGTCCTAGGGCTGCCATAACAAATCCACAGATAGGATGCCCTAAAGAATATATATGTTTTTCCTCCCAGTCCTGGAAGCTGGGAATCTGAGATCCATGTGGGGCTGAGGCTGAGAGTCCGAGATCCAGTTGGGGCTTTGGCTGGGAGTCAAAGATCCAGGTGGGGCTGACGCGGGTTCCCGCTGAGGTCTCTCTGCTTGGTGTGTAGACACCACGTTCTCCCCCATGTCCTTATGTGGTCATCCCTTTGTGTGTGTGTCTGTGTTCTCATCCCTTCTTCCTGTAAGGACCCCAATCTTGGCACATCAGGACTCATGCCAATGACCTCAGTTTACCTCTTTCAAGACCCCATCTCCAAATATACCCATATTCTGAGATCCTGGGAGTGAGGACTTCCTATGAGTTTGGCCAAGGGAGGGAGAACATATTTTTGCTCATAATATGCACTGATTACAGCAGTTACATTTATGTCCTTACAAAAATGCAGCAAAACCAGTGTATGCATTAACCAATTTTGGTGACTTTGCTCTTTGTATTATATTCTATCTAGTGCTTTCCCTCGGGCTAATGCAGCTGCACCTTCCTCTTGTCTGGACAGCCATCCCATCACAGGGTGGTCTGTTCTAGACATGGGACTCTCTTGTCACCCTGAGGTCTTTAGAGGATGCCAGTCTTTGTTCCCGTGTCTCAGATATGTCCATAGGGGGTGTCTCCTGCCCCTCAAACATCTCATAGATACAGGTAGATAGATATATTGTAGATAAGAGGGATAGATGGATTGAGAGATATATGGATGGATGGATGGATGGGTGGATGGATGGATGGATGAATGGATAGCTATGAGAGATGGATAGACTGATGATAGATAGATATGATGAATGGATGGGTAGATAGATGGATGGATATATAGATGGATGGATGGATAGATGATAAATAAATATGATGAATGGATGCATCGATGGATGGATGTGTAGACGGATAGATAGACATAAGGATGGATGGATAGATGGATGGATAGATAGATGATAGATAAATATGATGAATGGATGGGTCGGTGGATGGATGTGTAGATAGACATAAGGATGGATGGATAGATGGATGGATGATAGACATAGGGATGGATGGATGGATGGATGATAGACATAGGGATGGATGGATAAATGGATGGACAGATGAAAAGATGATAGATATGATGGATGGATGGATGGATGGATAGATGATAGATTATAGATAGATGAATGGATGGATGGACTGATGGATGGATGGATGGATGGATAGATGGATGGATATATGATAGACATGATGGATGGTGGATGGATGGATGGTTGGTGGATAGACAGGTAGGTACATACATACTTTGGGGGGCTGCAAAGTTGAGTTTGAAACTTTTCTCTCTGAGTGTAACCCACAACTCACAGTGGAGGGCAGGAATTCGCAGACCCTTCTTAATTTAGGAAAGCAGCAGCAGCAGCAGCAAGAACATGCAGACAGAAGCCTGTTGTAACAGGCCCATTTTGGAATTTACCCCCATGGAATGTATAAGGTCAAGGAGGCGGCCCCCCACCCTGGGAACCAGGCCTCAGAAGCTTGCGTTTGTCACGTTATATTTAGTGAGAATGCCAGTCCTTCGGGCCCTGCTTGGGGAGCTGCTGGCCCGGGGAGGGGAGGACGCTCTGCTCTTTGAGAAGTGAGGTCTGTGTGTTTTTGCCCGGCGGTGCATGCTGCGAATTTTAATTTCTGCACACAGCACGGGAGCCTGCACCAGATTTCTTTAAACTGCTGTCTCTCTCCTGGCAACACACTCCTAGGGGAGCAGGAATTAAGCTGGTTGGAAGTCCCCGTGAAAGCTGCCACCACCGCAAGGATGCGCTTAGACTGGAAATTGCCGTCATTTGGATCCCCCGTTAGCATTTCTTCCCTTTCCAGTGAGACCCTGTGAAACTGGGCATAGTTTTGTGTTGTTCTGAATCCTAGCTCAGATAATCGGGCGGTTGCTTACAGGTTTTGATTTGTTTGTGTCTCAGATTCAGGTGTTTGGGGTGGGTTTTTTCGGGCTCGAATGCAGAGCAAAATAAGGCATCACACGCTGTGTATGTTTGCGTGTGTTTGTGTGTTTTCAAAGGGAAAGGTGTGGGGGTGCCCGGGTGGCTCAGCATGGATCTTAGAGTCTTGATCTCAGAGTTATGAGTTCAAGCCCTATGTTGGGCAGAGAGATTACTAAAAAAGGAAGGAAGAAAGGAGGGAGGGAGGGAGGAGGGGAGGAAGGAAGGAAGGAAGGAAAGAAGGGAGGGAGGGAAGAAGGAAGGACATCACTGAAGTGTTCCCAATAAACATTGGTAAACTATGGAGCAGATACTTGGTCCAGGTGGTGAAGCTTCAGAGAGGGGTGACCGCCAACACTGCCACCTCCCCATTTCCACCAGGCACTTGACTGGTGTCTTTGTCCACACCCACAGTGTCTGACCAGGCCTTCGTGACGCTGGCCACCAATGACGTCTACTGCCAGGGCGCGCTGGTCCTGGGACAGTCCCTGAGGAACCAGCGTGCGACCAGGAAGCTGGTGGTGCTCATCACCCCACAGGTGTCCAGTCTGCTCAGGTAAGTCGGGAAGATGCTCCGGTGCCCGGCCGGTTCCTGTGGCTCTCGGAGGTCCCCAGAACCGTCGGTGGGTCTGGAATTCCTGCTGACTCAGCGGGCATTTGACGCTGGTCCACTCAGTTCCTCATCAGAGGAAGCAAGTGTCATAGAGGAGGTGAGAGCTTTAAGGTTGGAAGTCGTAGTGAGTCACGTGTGGTTTCCGTGTCCTTGTGCATCTCTGTCCCCGTGTGCGATGTTCCCCGGGAAGAAGAGTGGACGTTCCTGCACGGGTCCGTGCCATGTACAAGGCTGTTCTGTGGTGGTGAGTGCATGTCTCGGGGTGAAGGACAGCTCTGGGTTTCTCACGATTGCTCAAAGCCATGTCTTGAGATTGCCATGCAGGGCTTGAGATGGGAGGTCAAGGATGAGTCCATGCTTAGGTTGACAGGATGGATGGCTATAGGTCCTTGAGCATATGCTTGCAAATGTGGACACCTGAGCCCCTTGGTGTTCTAGTTCTGTGGAGCGGCTTGTGCATTCCAGCCCGAGTGTGGGGTTGTTCCCATCTGTAGACACATGGATGGGGTGTCCCCACAGTATCCTAAGTGGAACTAGTTCACTTTGGGAGACCATTTGTTCCTTCTGGATGCTCCCAGGTGACGGATGTCATCTTGATGTAGCACTGTGCATGGAGACTTCTCTTGAAGGCGGCTGCTATAGGAACAGAGTTTCATGAATTTGGGGCTTCGGAGGCGTGGTCTGGATGCCCGTACTATGGAGGAGCTTGCTGTTGGCCACGGGCAAATGTGAAGAATGACGGAAGTGTTTGGTGATAGACGCGTGGGCACGAGGGTCTTCCAGTTTGTCTTGGCTGTGGGCGGCGTGCACAGGGCTGTGGTATTCATGGGTGGGGTGAGCCTTGAAGGGGAAGAGAGGGTTAGAGGAGGCCTTCATGAAGGCAGGGGTTGGCAGTCGAGAGTTAGGCTCTGTATGAGCAGCATCTGAGGACGCGGGGAGGCCCGGAGTTTGCAGAAGCCTGGAAAAGCATGCATGGGCTCCTCTCTGGTACGCTGAGGCCCGCTCTGGCGAGGGGTTGTCCCAGTTAGCAGGGGACACCAGGAAAGAAGGCTAGGGCAGCCGCTGGAATTCAGTCCGGCTGTAGTAGTCCCAGAGACTTCATTACTCAGTGCAAGGACATGGGCCCTGGAGGGGTTTCCTGCTCTGTCCCTCCCTACATCATTAAACGAGCGATGTCAGGTTTGCTCGGCCAGCTCTCAGGGCTGAGATCTGAAAGGCCCGTTCCGATTCAGAAGAGGTAGTGTGAAGCAACGAGAACCCACCCAGTCCTTGACGAAGCATCAGCCCACTTTCTGTAACAAGGTGAAGACACAGAAGAATTGAAACCAGCACCAAGCATACAAAATGTTTCTCCAGGTGAAGGTGGGGACCTCATACTCAAGTTCAGGGACAGACCGTATTCATGAAAAAAGTTAGTACACGGAACAGAAGGACTTTGGAAAGGATCCAAGGCGTGCTTTTAATAAAATTCGTGGAAGTAGAGACTTGTTGATAAAAATGGTACTGCTGAGTCGAAGGGTCTGGCCGTGAGCTGAGGAAATGTTAACCGCAAATAAAAATTGCCAAAAAACTAGACTTCTTAGAGACCCCATTCCATGCCATCTTCCCTGCCGACTGTGAGAGTCATTGTTATGGAAAACGTCAGAGGCTTCCCACTATTTGAGCCAAAGTGTGTAGAGTCGGAGGTGAATCCGCTCCCCAGCTGAGAGCAAATGAAACCAGCTTGGAAACAAGGACATTTGTGAAGAAAATTCCCCATGGCGAAGAAACACCAGAAAAAATGGGTATCACCAGAGAGGAGCAAAGCAAATAAAGACCACAAACGTAGATGTCCATGTACTGACGACTTTCTAAAGTTGCAGTGATAAAGATTTCTGGATACGTCCAATAAGCCATCTGGCCAGGTTTATCTGTTATTGGCAATCGATCAGAAGTGATTCTCAAGGGTGTAGGTGCTTTACGGATTTTGCTACTAAAAGAAAAATATTGTCATCTGCTGGGTGAACATTGTATCAAAAAACCACAACTTAATGAGAAAGATCTTTCTGGAAGGACAAGGAGGAGAGTAAAAAAAACTAGTATTAAGGGTAAATAATCATCGTAAATATATTTACGAAACTATGCACATTTAAGAAGGACCCATGTTATCTGATATATGTATTTTTTTATTAAGTTTTTTAAAATTTATTTATTTGACAGACAGAGATCACAAGTAGGCAGAGAGGCAGGCAGAGAGAGAGGAAACAGGCTCCCCACCAAGCAGAGAGCCCGATGCGGGACTCGATCCCAGGACCCTGGGACGATGACCTGAGCCGAAGGCAGAGGCTTTAACCCACTGAGCCATCCAGGCGCCCCTTAAGTTTTAATTTAAATTCCAGTTAGTTAACATACGGTATAATATTGGTTTCAAGCGCACAATATAGTGATTCAGGACTTTGAAACGTCCCCTGAGACATGACAAGCGACCCCCCCTCCAACCTTATCCGCATCACCTACTTAACCCATCCCCCCCCCACCTCCTCTCTCTGGTCTAGTTCTCTAATAAACAATGGACAGAATTATTGGATTACATGTGGGAGAAAGAAAAAGCAGAAACAGTCATACGGTTTTGTAAGTGTGACGATCCAGACAAGGGACCCTACATAATAAAGAGTAGAATTCACATTTCAGATACGCTGCTCAAGATCCTTGGTGTGCCAACAATCATCACGTAAAGCATATTAAAAAACACTCTTTGATATACAAGCAAATGCAAAGAACAGAAGAGGGAGCGTATTTTTATATCGTTTTCCTAGTGTTTAACTCACAAATGAGGCAGACACGTGAATAAATTGATCTAATGAATAATGCATGAAGTATCTCTTAAATGTTATGCATTATGTAAATGGTAATCTTTGTTCTCACCAGCCATGGACCACTTAGAAAAATTGATTTTATACTCTCAGTATGAGGAGGCATTAAATGTGTCCCTTGGAGCCGGAATTGAATGTTATAGTCTTTGACTATACTGTAATAAAACTAGACATTCATAGCAAACTGAATTTAAAACCGGTGTTACCCTTGGACATTTTAAATTAGAAATTGCTAAACACTTCATAAATAAACAAATCAAACCTTGAATTCTATGGTGCTTTTAAAGTATTTGCAATATGAGTGCTACCTATAAGAAACCAAAGGGGAAAACTACAGCCATTCCATAGAGAAACTTTAAAATCAGTGAAGAAATAAATTACTGAGGTCAAAAAAATCTTACATTAAAACAAACAAAAAATACAGAAAGCAAACAATACAAAAATTAAAATCACTGAAGAAATTATCCAGTTGGAAAAAAATTTAAAACAAACCAAAAATACATAAGGCAAGAAAGGAGAGATTCATAAAAACTGAAAACAAGGAACAGGAAACAAGTCCAACTGTTGGATTATCCAAAAGTAAATTAAAATGACAGAAAACATAAGTATCCAAAATTAAAGTGAAAAAGTACTCATTTGCAAGCAACTTGTATTTTAAAAGCAAATAGGACACAGAGCACTTTGCTGGTTTAGATTGATGAAATACTCGATCCTTGTAGGGAAACTCAGATGACCCCGCATTGATACTAGAAGGCATAGAAAAGGCTGCTCACCAGTACCCCAGGGTGGAAAGTAGAGAATGTTATCAAAGGCTTATCTAGTAGAAGGTTCTGAGCCTGGGCACTTATAAAGAATGTTCTGTTACGTTGGGTACAATGAATGGATTTCCATGTGATAGGAGCTATCTCAGAGCTGAGGGGGAAAAAAGAAATGAATGTGTTCATTTATTTTAAGAAACTGTCCTAATCTTGATACCCAAACTTGATTTACAGGTTTGGTTGTGTCTTACATGTAGACGAGAAAAGCCTTGAAATACACAAGAGTAGGAAGACCATGTGAGGTGTATCACAGAGAAATAAATGGTGCCCTAAGGAAGACAGTTCATGACTTCTGAATAATTCAGCACATCCATGTGCACCAAGATGAATTCAGGTAGATTGTGAGTGGGAAGGTAAAATTTTTAAAGGATAGAAAAATCTTAGAAGTCAGTAAATCAGAGTGTCTCAGCCTGGGCAGTACTGAGATGTGGGGTTGGATGGCTCTCTGAGTTGGGGCATCCTGGGCACTGGAGGGTGTGGAGCAGCGTCCCTGGTCTCCACCCACCACCATATACTGGTAGGATCACCATCCACAACCCTCCCTGAAGTTGGGATAAGGAAAGATGTCTCCAGACACTGCCGTGGATGGCTCATGCGTCTCAATGATGGATTCATTCATCCGTGGGGAAAACTGTCTTAAATGAAAGCAGAGGAGGCTACCAGGACCTCTATAGGTCAGAAATACTATGTGTAAAAGTAAGAGATCAAACAAGTCAACTAAGGAACACATTTACAAAATCTATCATGGGGAGGAGGCTTGTTGGTCTACATAATATCCAAAGAAGTCTTAAAACCAAGCATCACAAATGGACGGAAGAATCTCACAATGGTGGAGGGTATGAACCGTTGGTATGTCTATGGGGGATATTTATGGCCAGCTAGGTTGGCAGCTGCCTTTGTAAATGTTGGTGTTTTAGAGGGCAGACCTTTGTCTTTGACATAGTATGACATCATTAGACTAGAGGCAAATTGGCTCTAACCCATTCTCTCCAAAGTGTTTCAACTTAATCAATCTGTACAGTGTATTTCCTCTTGCCAAAGATTGGCCTCTAGAGAGAAACACATCCCTTGTATCCAGACGCCTGACCTTCAGAGTCAGACCAGAGGCTCCAGCAGACGCAGAGCAGGGCATGCTGACCCTGAGGGACCAAGATGGGAAACATGGGGTCTTTCTTGGTTGCCTACTGGCCCATCAGTCCCCCTGGTGATTGGAGGAAGTCATACTTTTTTCATAGAACGGTCCTGATGAAGCCAAAAGGACACCAGAAGAACACACAACTCTGCCTCCATTCCTGTCTCCTCAGGGTCCGTAAAAGCTGTCTGCACCGACTTTCTTCAGTCTCCTGGCCCACTCAAGATGAACTGTAAAATATCCAGAAACATCCAGGAATCCTGGGAAGGTTCAGTATTATAGTACAAGTTAGCATTTATAGGGGCCATTCCATACTTTGTAGTCACTGGGAGAGCTGAGGAACAATGCCCTATGGTCCAGTGACAAATAATGACAGGTGACCAAAAGTGACCAAGGGTGTGGGTATGAGGACCACCACTCTGTTTTTCCAGGCGGTATGGCCCAAGGGCAGAGTGGGGTAATCTTTCTGCAAAAAGCTTCAAATTGTAGTCTTGAGATTTCATTCCCAGCCCAGGCACTTATTTTGAGAAAACAGGCAGAGCTGAACAAAGGGATCTGGGGACATACATCACAGTCTATTTGTAGCAACATGGAGTGATATTTCTTTTGCCTTCCACCCCCCACCCCCGCTCCCGGATCTTTAAACAACCCTAAGGATGCCATAAATTCCATAAATAACTGGGTTAAATGCAAGGGAACCTTGGCGAAGAGATAGTGCTTTCTCAGAGATGTAGGTACTTTTAATAGCATTTGATGAAAAAGCACCAAAAAATATAAGGTACAAGCTGGTACAGGATATAACAGATAGGTCCTGGAAGCACCAACATCTGTTTCTTAATAGAAGTTTCAAAAGGAGTGAAAGAGAGAGAACAAATTGTAGGAATTAACTCCTCTCCTGTTTCAGCTCTGAGAATGCTGCCCCTTGAGGGTCGAGCAGAATGGGCAGACACACACGTCGACGCCCAGGGGTGGTGTTAACAGAGCACCAAGAACAGCGAAAGGCGCTAAAAGCGTTTCAGCATCGGTCCGGTTGAGAGAGTGGATGTCTCAGATTTTCTGGAGCAAAGGAATTTCACGTGTCTGTCTACAAAAGTATGGTTGACGTAGAGTGGTACATTCGTTTCCAGAGTACAGCATGGTGATTTCACATTCTGTGCATTATAGAATGCTCACCACAATAAGTAGGGTCACTCTACAGAATTTTGACGGTATTATTCTGACATCCCCTGGGTGTACTCTTCACCTCTGTGACTTACTTGCTTTATAATGGGAAGTCTGTACCTCTTAATTCCTCTCACCTGTTTCACCTCTCCCCCCCCCCACCATCCTCCCAGCGGGGCAAAATAATTGCAATGAGTTTTCTGTATCCATGCAGATCTGTGCAATTCAAAAGCAAATTAACGATGTTCCGAATACATAAAATCTTGAAGATTTTACCCCTGGATGATGTTTGGGAACAGAATTAATAGAGGATTAAGCACAGTGAATTGGGAATCCAAGGAAGAAAAACTTACAGTAAAGATGTAACACCAAGCCAATAATATGAGTAAAACTCAAAGTTCATTGTAAATGTGTTGAGGCATAGTTATGAAAATAATCTGGGATTTGCACTCCACACAGAGGTGAATGAGGGGGACAGAGGGACAGAAGTGAACATAGGCTGATGTTCCTGTCTCGTCTGGGGAGAAGATACAGATGCTGACTGTCTTTACATTCAGTAGAAAATATAATATATGTGTCGAAAGTTGAGGGTGGCAACCATCAGAAGACTAGAAAGGGTATGTACAACTTCCCAAGCATTGATGGAAAATGCATGGAATGGGGAAAAAAATGTAATCCATGCAGTGGATGGTGGGAAAGGATTAGAAAGAAGAAGAGAGTGTGATATGTGTAAAAAAAAGGGGGGGAGGGGGATAAAACTGTAGGACTCCACTCGAATACATCAATGATCATACTAAAGGTGAACGGGTTTAAAACCCCATTTAAAGGAGAGAGAAGTAGATATAAAACCCAGCCATATCCTAGACATGCACAGGAGGCAACTTCAATCACAACACAAAATGCTGAAAGTAAAGGATGCCTACGTATATGATTCTGATCCCAACCAGGACTTAGTTATTATACCTGCTCTTGTGACTTTCCATCTATGACCTTTTCTCCTTCTTTCCTTATGTGTCATGACCTTGACATTTTCAAGGAGTACTAGCCATTTGTTTTATAGAATTCTTTGGGCTTGCATTTGTCCAATATTTTTTCAGTAGCAGACTGAAGTTATGTTTTTTTGACAAAAAAAAAAAAAAAAAAAAAAGGAGTCCCTAGGAGTGATGTACCTTTTTCAGGGCCTCCTATCAGGGAGTATGTGATATTCTTGTGTTCTGTTACTGGTGATTTTAACCTTGATCATATCATTAAGGTATTACCTGTGGGGTTATGATTTTTTTCTTTGTAATTGATGGACACTTGGAGGAGATACTTTCAGCATTTGAAAACATGCTGTTTCTTTCAAAACCTTTACCCATTCATTTTAGCATCCATCGGTGAACCTTGTCAGCAATCATTATTATGGTGGTGTTAGCCTAATGCTGATTTTCTGTTTTCCTCATTTCTAATTCATTTTGTATTTGGAATTCTTCTTTAAGGAATTTGCTGCTCCTTCTTTCCCATTTACTTATTTATTCAGTTATGATATTATTATAGACCCATGAATATTCATTTTATATTATGTTTGTTTTTTGTTTTCTGTTTGTTGTTTGTTTGTTATTTGTTTTCTTATTCAAATTCTGGATTAACTCCTCATATCCTTTTGACATGCCCTCATCTTTTTTTGGCTCTTCCTTAATTTTTTGTCATCACAAGACATTCCAATCTATAATGAAGTAGAATTTAAGTCAAAAAAAAAAAAGGGAAAAAGGAATAGAGGAAAGTTTCATTTTGATAAAAAGTACAGTCTTTCAAAATTTGAGTCTTGAACTTGTAATGCAACTAACAATGTAGATTTTGAATCATAAAGTAAAAACTGATGGAGATTGTAGTGGCCATCTGTCAGTTTCTACCTGCTCAGCATTCATTCCCATGGCCCCTGCAGTTTTCAAAGAGAATTACCTTCCTAAGGGATGACTGGAACCAGTCTACCTAAGACAGCTGTGTACAGTTGTCAAGATGTTCAAGTTTGCGTAAGGTTTAAGTATGAGTGGAAAGTATGCAAACTCCATGGGAAAAATAAAGCCTGACCATGAAGATTGCCATGATTTTGATGGGGTTTTGGATCCATGCTTCGTGTGTGAGTAGCAAAGGGATGTCATCTTGAAGGGTTAGCATGCATGTCCTGTGTTGAATGTTCCCTTGCTCTCCTAGTACCTAGTGTGTGTCTTTTCAGGGTTATCCTCTCGAAGGTGTTTGATGAGGTAGTTGAGGTGAACCTGATCGACAGTGCAGACTACATCCACCTGGCCTTTCTGAAGAGGCCTGAGCTTGGGGTCACCCTCACCAAGCTTCACTGTTGGACCCTCACCCATTTTAGCAAGTGTGTCTTCCTGGATGCAGATACTCTGGTGAGTACAGGGGGATGATGAAAACGAGATGCTCTACTTGATAAGGAACCCCTCAGAGACAATGCCTTTATCTTTTTAAGGAGGCTGCTAGTGTTTACAGGTGGATGCCCAGCAAATAACATGCATCTCTATCACCAGCATTGACATTCAGTGCATCAAAATCAGCTATAACACAATGCCAGCACTGCTGCGACCCTGCCCAGGGTAACGGATTTGAACAGCATGCTCCTTCTCTAGGAGGAGACGGATTTGAAGGCATGCTCCTTCTCTAGGAGGACTTTATAATCACATGATCTTAGCTACACAAAATAGAATAATTAGAAAAAATGTTTGGCCTTGATTGAATCTTGACTTAAATAGTTTGGATTGGACTGATACACCTGCATCTTAGACTGTGGCATCCTCCTCTTGTCGTTTGGGGTAGTGACCTGCAATGGAGGAGCCTAGGATGGCTACTTTCCAAAACAGCCATTGGAAAGTTGAAACGTAAAATGAAGTCCGGATGTTGGCATGCATTCTGGTTCGTTTTAGTTGTGCCAAAGCAGCTCTATAGGAAGACGGACAGGTGCAGAGGAAAATAAGACCAGTAACACAATTGGAGTCATGTTTTCTTTTTTCCGAACAGCACAGTTTAGAAAGTGAGTGGGTGTTGGAGGGGTCTGTAATCAGTAGGCAAGTTTTGGGAGGCAAGCAATGTATTACATTGACTTGGAAACCTCTCCCTTCATGTGTTTTCAGAGCTTCATTGGTCACATTTGGTAGATTAAAGAGCATACACAGTCAGGCGAGTTCCTTGGAGGATTTTAAGAACCTTGAGAAAATAATTTACTTTCAGAAGTGGTGTTGCATCCATCACTTGAAATAAACTGGAGAGCCGTCTTACGCACTCTTCTCTTTCGAATGTAAGCCGAAAGGAAGAGTCCATCCAAAAAATGGGGCACCTGGGTCGCTCAGTCTGTTAAGCATCTGCCTTTGGCTCAGGTCATAGTCTCAGGGTCCTGGGATCGAGTCCCACATTGGGCTCCCTGCTCAGTAGGGAGCCTGCTTCTCCCTCTCCTCCTGCTGGTGCAAATAGATACATAAAATTGAAAGAAAGAAAGAGAAAGAAAGAGAGAAAAGAAAAGAAAAGAAACAAGGAAGGAAGGGAGAAAGGAAGGAAGAGAGACTGAAAGAAAAAGAAAGAAAGAAAGAAAGAAAAGTGGGTACAGTTTTCCAATCACTAGACATTGACCATCCTCAAGTTTCTGCTGCATTTGTCATTTACCTCCGTCTCAGAGGTAAGAGAAGTGTGGTACACGTTCCCCATGCTCTGCTTTGCCAGGTGCTAGCCAATATCGATGAGCTGTTCGATAGGACAGAGTTTTCTGCAGCGCCGGATCCCGGATGGCCGGACTGCTTCAATAGTGGAGTATTCGTCTTCCAACCATCTCTGGAGACGCACGGCCTCTTGCTGCAGCATGCCACAGACCACGGCAGCTTTGATGGTGAGTGATGGGAAGCTGGAAATGGATGCGACGGGATGGGGCTGTTTCTGGCCCCGTACCCCTGCCTCATCCTCACTTCCCCCAGATACATTAATGGCATAAGTCACTTATAGAGACGGTGGAAGAAGATGGCCAGACAGGGTGATAGGAATAAGTACAGTTAGTAAGTAAATGCACGACAGAGAAAAACCACAGAAGAAGATACCCTCAGTAGGAAGAGCGGTTCCCCAATCCTGATCAAACAGAAAAGGGTAGGCGAACCTCTCTCTAAAGACCAGATAATAGATTTTTTTTTTTCTAGCATCATGGATCATATGAAATCTGCTGCAAAAATTTTACCCTGCAGGTGTAGAGTGAAAGTAGCCATAGACAATACTTACATGAGCATGGCTGTGTTCCAATAAAACTTTATTTACAAAACTTTATTTACAAAAATGGATGCAAGCCTCGGTTGGGCAGACCCTGGTAGAGAGTAAAGGGAACCACTCTAGGAAGCAGAGAAGCTCGTGTCTGAGTTGAAGGGGCATTAATAGGTAGGGACAACGCTAAGATTGTCGTCCCATAAAAGGAAATAGTGGACTGATGCAGAATCATCTGTGGGTAAGGGCGAGGATTTGCCCATAAAGCACTGTGGCCACTGGATAGAATTCATTGCGAGAGTCGAGAATTCAGGAGACAGTACGAGGGTTTATGAGCAATGGTTTGGGTTATGGGCAGAAAGTTTTGGAGAGAATATGCAGGTTAAAATGGACGGTATGGCTGATCAGTCCTTTTTGAGACAAATGGTCGTATTGTAGTGGCCAGAGAGAAGAAAGATAATGGGACCCTGCGTGCAGGTGTTTTAAGCCCTTCACACACGTCTTGAATTCTTTGAAGCGCTCTACCACCCGTGATGAGCCTCCTTGGGTGTGTGTTCGCCATTTAGGGGCGGATCAAGGCTTACTGAACAGCTTCTTCAGTAGCTGGTCAACGGCAGACATCCACAAGCACTTGCCGTTCATCTATAACTTGAGCAGTAACACGACGTACACCTACAGCCCTGCTTTCAAACGGTAAGTTCTCCACTTTCTAGAACCTTCCATGCCTGCTGCCTTCAAGCAGCCCTGTTATTCTCTAGAATCTTTACCAGCTTTTGGAATTTGGGGAGGAAAAAACTAGATCATCCCTCTGCTTGCCTATTGCTTTAAATTATAGATAGTCAAGACCATAAGTCTTAATGGTCATGGTTCCCAAAGGGCGGTCTCAGGAGCCCCCATGGTTCTTTTGAATGTCTGCAGTCAAAATGACTTAAAAAATAAGTCTTCTAAGATGTTATTTTTTTCTTCTTCTTTTTTTTTATAAGTGTACGGGGGATTTTACAGAAACTCCATGATATGACTAAACAATTTGCTAAAAAAACAAAACAAAATAATGCACTGAATAGAAACACAGATAGGAGAAAACGGCTGTCTCCTCTTGAGATGGTCAAAGTCATTCTTTTGACAATTGTATTTTAAAAATGCAGTTATTTTTCATGAGAAAGTGTCACATGAACATCCACATCTCATGGGTCGATTGATTTCTAATGATTTGATTAAATCCATTTTCAGATTTCTTAGTTTTGTTGTCTGTTGTGGTAAATACAGACAGATAGGACCCATAAGAACAAAGCTAAGCTCTTGGTCCTCCGTGCGTTTTAAGAATGTCAACATGTCCTAGGACCAAAATGTTTGAGATTTGCTGCTGTGGGAATGATGTTGTTGTAAACAAAAGTGAGAAATCTGAACACAATATAAGGAAAGATAATTGGAGAGCACATATTTTTAACAGAGAACGTATTGCCTCTAAAGAGCAGAAATGGGTCCTCAGAGAGTGAAAGCATCCTATTCTTTCTCATGTATAAAGCACATTTGTACATACAGAACATGGATATTCGGTGTGAATGTAGTGTTAAAACTTCATGGGAAGATGATTATGGGGAAAAAAATGTTTGGGAGGGTTGAGAGGAGAAAATCCAGAATCTTGTAAGAGAAGCCAGTTTTCTTGTTTGCAGCTTGTGTCATCTACTATAAAAGTGATTTTTTTTTGGGGGGGGATCCCTGTTGTTTTAAGGAGATGATGTTTTGGGCTACCTACCATATTGTCCATCTTTATAAGATTCTTGATTTATTCTTCTAGTGTGAGGGAATTCCCCACTGGCTGATTATTATGTTTCTTGGTAGGTAGAAAACGAAATACTCCCAATGTTGATTGCTTAAAAAAAAAAAATCTCTAATCAAAAAACTGCAGGTCTGCATAGTAGGGTTGAGACAAGCATTCATGGGCTGCTGTGTTTGACATACTTCATGGTTTGGGGGCAATTTCCGTGCGTGTGGAATCACTTCCAAGTGGAAAGTAGAATGTGTTGTGTTTCTTCCTTAGATTTGGTTCAAGCGTGAAGGTAGTCCACTTTTTGGGGCCCACAAAGCCATGGAACTACAAGTATAACCCCCAGACAGGGTCGGTCTTGGAGGAAGGCTCTGGGTTGGCCAACCAGCACCAGACGTCCTTCCTTAACCTCTGGTGGAAAATCTACCAGCATAACATCCTGCCTCTTTACGGAAGCTTCCGGGATGAGGAAGGAATCGCATCTCCAGGACACTCCGTAAGCGGGTGACACCCTCTAAAAGCAGGGGTTGAGAATGGGCATACACTCTGCATGATCGAATCGATACACGGTGTACTTTCTTGAACTGCTCCCTCCTGTTTCTACATGCTGTATTGCATAAAGGATGACACAGACCCTGGTTTGTTTTTTCTGTGGCTCAAAATCATGAATGTTTAATGAGCCAAAATGTGGCTATGATTTAGAGGGTTGGTGCATAAGTAGATTATTTCAGTTAGCCGCCTTCATCAGGGAAAGAGCCACTTGTAGCTAACTGCCTGCAGATGATTGATTACTATGTTGTTCGAGGAGACACTTGCCAGTTCACGTCATCCATTCAAGTAGCTGTTGGAGGGCGTTGCTGAAGAGGATTTTGGAAACTCTTGATTGATACCAATTTGATTTTTTAAAAAATGAAATGGTAACCCTTCCTGCTCCAAACAGTCATGTTTGTGTAGCTAGTTTACTGTGGATACCCTGTCATGCAAAAGACCTCTTGAAATGTGTTCCCAGGAAACTTTATTACCTGATCATTACTATGATCAGGATGTGTATTAGTACCACACAGTTAGCCAGCAGCCATCGCATTGATGGGAAAAGGAAGAGAATCCATACTTTAGTCTTGGCTGAGGTTTTTGTTGAGTGGAACTAGGTGCTGCCTCTCTTTGGAAGGACTCTGTTGCTTCTGTCATTTCACGCAAGGGAGTAGGAGTTTATCTGTGTTTGTGTCGCCTCTTATTTTCTGCTGGGTGGTTTGCTAGGCATCAGGTTGTACGGAAAGGAAATCAAGACGTGGAGTCAGGCAGTTCTGGGAAATACGACCAGTTGAGAGCAGTCTAGGAGCTGTGTGCCGTGTGGTCGTTCTCGCCAGAACAGTGGCAGCTTCCTGAAGGAGCACCTGTCACCTGTTTTATCGCAGCCTACCTTGTGAGTTGTCACATGGCCAGGAGCCCCATGAGCTTGGGGGCTCTCTGTGCCTGCCCAGGGGTGTGAGAGCGCTTGCTTTTGTTTCAGAGGATCAGGCTCTGTGCATGGCGGGCTCAGAATATGGATAGGTTGTTTATATGTTCTCAGGGCCCAGCTTCCTAAGTCTGTGTGCATTCCTTGGGCAAGCTTCTGTTTACTAAGTGCAGATGATAGCGTAGGGGAGCGCTGGCCAGAAAGAGGATGGGACAGGTCTTAGGGTCCCCAGGACAGCTGGAGAGTTAAAAAGATGTAAGGAGGACTTATCAAGTGCATCCCTCTTTGTGCAGCCTGGCATCAGGGAGCTGTGTACAAAACCAGCGGCAGGGTCCAGCCAGCCTTGGCCTGCTGAGGGTCCTTCAGAGCAGACTGTGGTCACAGATGACACCCCACCCTCACCCAAGGGATACCATTCGGAAGACGTAAGTAAACCCACCCTCCACACGGGTGAGCCTGGAGAATCAGAGAATCAGATGCTGGCTCCCCAAGGAGACAGAGCTGAGAGTCTGCTCCTGGGGCTCCCAGGGAGGGAGAGGACATGGCCCCATCTGCAGTGTGCTCTAGCTTTGAGGGGCTCCTGTGTTCATGTAGATCATTGCACCGTGACCCATGGTGTACATTGAATAATGCTCCTCCACTGACATGTGTGCATCCTAATCCTGGGAACTTAAACATGCTCTTTATCAGGAAAGAGGGTCTTGGCAGGTGTGGTCAGGTTGAAGACCTCCAGAGAACGCTGCTGGGTTTCCCAGGTGAGCCCTGTGTCATCACGAGGGTCCTCATACAGGGGAGGCAGAGGGAGATTCACTGATAGAACGTGTTATAGAAGAAGCAGAGGCCAGAGAGAAATGAGAAGACACTAGTTCTGCTGGCATTAGGGGAACGCAGCCACAGGCCAGGGCTGCAGGGACCTCAAGAAATAGGAGAAAGCCAGGAGACGGACAGTCTGCAGGAGGTGCCAGAAGGATCTCACCCTGGCCCACACGTTAACGTCAGCCCTGTGACACCCATGTTAGACTTCTTAGCTCCGGAATGGCAAGGTGGTCAGTCTGCACTGTTTTAAGCCACCCAAATAGGCAACAAATGTGGGCATTTGTTACAGCAGCCACAGGAAGCTAATACACACCCTGACAGCAGGTGTTGGGTCTCATCTTGGTATTGTGGGGTCCCCAAATTTTCAGGTTCGAAAGGCATTGCTTGTATCTCGCTTGAACCCAGCTGCCAGGCCACATGGTTCTACATCTGGAAAACTTTTGCCAAACTACCAATGCAGATATGACTTGGAGATTAATGTAGACCCAGGTGCTCATTTCTACTGAGGCTGGGTCTGCTGAATTCCTGTCCTTGGAGAAGAAAAACAACACCACATCTTATTTGCAGAAGGGGTAACACCAAACGAAGCTGTTGTTTCTCCATCCCCGATTTCCGAATGAATACTTTGGAATAACATCTAGTGTTTAAATATTTCTGAATTCAAATCCTCACATTGAAAGGCATTTTTATTCCCTTTATTTGTCACCAAGATTATTATGAGTTTGTAGCTGGGGATGGATCTGGGGCATGGCGTCAAGGGACGTCATATTTTTCCATGTGCTTCACGCAGGTTTGGGAAAACTGTGTCTCATTGATTTGCAATAGTCAGTTTTTAAATTTTAGCAAATGTGTCTGTAGATGGTACTCTATTCTTTATTATAAAATGGAACAAATCGCATTGTCAAGTTGTTAATAGCCTTTGAGTTTGGATTTCACATCCACCCAAACAAATTGAGAAGACCCTCAGCTTTGTACAGTAGAGAGAGACATAGGAGAAAAGGAGCGTTTCCTGGTTTCTCATTCCTCATGATACAGGAAGCCCCCTCCCAGTCCAGATGTGGCCCCAGGAAGTGTCACATGTGAGTTCAAGACAGGGTGTCTGCTTGTTGTAGAAATGTGGAGAGTCGGTCTGTTAAGCTCTTATAGTATATGTACAACTCCCTGTTCTGTCACCAGGAGCCACACCTGTCACGGGACCAGTAAGAAAATTCAGCATTCCCACGAAATGTTTAGCGGACACGTGGACTCAATTTAAGTATTGCTCAGAAAACCCTTTTGCACCTTGATGGTTGATTTTATCCATCAGCTTGGCTGGGCTAAGGGCCGCCCCGGTAGCTCATAGAATGTCATTTCTGGGGGTTTCCGTGACGGTGTTTCTGGAAGACATGAGCACTTCAATGGGTAGGTGGAATAAAGAAGATCCCCCCACCATCACCTCTCAAGGTGGGTGGGCCTCATCCCAACCCATGGAGGGCTTGAATCGAACAAAAAGCAGAGGAAGGGCAGACTTGCTGTAAATCTGTAAGTCTTATCGCTTCTGTTTCTCTGGAGAGCACTGACACATTCATCAACCCTCTTTCTAAATCCCAATGATCCCATTTTGATCGTGTTCTGTCATTTGGTGGTGTGTATTAGCTGTTTTCTAGCTGGGGCCCAAGCTTTGTCTGAATAAGAATCACTTGAAAGAACGATATCAAAGTGATAAAACCTGTTCTTGATCACATGGACACCACCCCATTCCCAAGGACCACTACCCTGTTTCAGAAGCAAGTGTGGGTTCTGGATCCTTTGGTCGCTCGTGGGACCCCATGGGTTATCTCCAGTCCTGAAAGTCAAGGAGCCCAGGGTAGGTTGAGATTTTGCAGAAACTCTAGGAGACTTGAATCCCATGGCCCATGCTGTACCCATCTCAGAAGAACCAGAAACGTATTCACAGTGCGAAGAGAGCTTTGGTCTCACTAAAACTGTCTTCTCCACACTTGGTTCATTAATTTTGATTTCCTTGATTGCTGGGGCTTTTCTTGGTGTTTGCTTTACACCTTAGTTTTGGCTTCATAATTGTTGGTGAACCTTTGATGTACACAACAGATGTTCTTGTGTCTGGCCGCTTACAAGTGGCATTTCAACCCAAGCCAGCCGAGCCAGGTCAAGGCGAGATCTTTCTGCAAAAGGGACCAGGGCTTCTGGGCAAAGCCGATGGAAAGAATCTCCATCTCAGGACGGGGTTCTCTCAACAGCCTGCTGAGCTGGACTGTGGCAGTCCAAGCGCACAAGTCCACCACAGCAGCCCAGACATGGGGTCAGCTGGCTCCATCCGTGGTAGAGGATTCTCGTGCCACTTGGACAAGTTTGCTGTGGTCCCGAACCCAACCCCATCCTTAAGGGGTAATATTGGGGAAAGGAAGATGGTGGGGAAAAGATCCTAAGAACTGGAGAAAAGTGGGTTCAGAACAATCCTCATACAAGAGAGGGAATGTCATTGAAAATGAAAACCCTTCTGTGTCCCTACAGGAAGTGGGGTCTATAGATGAGACCTGGGGCTGCCATCCTGCTGTGCTCAGTGGAGTCTGAGCCCAAGGCCAGGGGTTGGTACAGGGGAGATGACGCCCTGGGTGGGTCGAGTGTGCTCAGTTCAGGATAGTCAACTAGCCCTCACAAGTAACTGTGGAACTCCAGTCTCTCGTCTTGGCAGCCCTAGTGGACTCCAGGCCCTGCCCCAGCTCACCTAAACACTCCCACACCCCAGACCTCGCAAACATTTCCAGATAGCAGGTCCCTGCAATGAAGGACCTGTGTCTGCAGATTGCAAAGGAAGCAGCTAGAGGAAGGATACAGGATGATCCACCTGGATGCCTAACTGATTTGTATTAAACTGCTCAGAGGAAGAAGGGATCCTCCAAGCATGAAGAGGCAGAAAGGGAAAGCATTCTCGTCTGTTGAAATGTGTAGTTATGACCAGAGGGGTGCTGTCTCTGATGATCCAAGGGAAAAAGGCGGTGGGGGGCGGGGGGCTCCGGTGTCTGAGACTCTGCCAAGTTCACTTCTTTGTGTCCTGAACACTCAGAGGGGAAGGGGCTCCGGGCAGAGTACTCTGAGCACCCCTTGTGTGCGTCCTAGTTCCCAGGGAGGAGGACACGGATCCAGAGAAGAGCTCAGGAATGGGCAGCTTCTGGAGAAAGGGCTGGAGATGGAAATAAAACCCCTTGGATATGTAAATACAGACTCAACCCTAAACAGCTGGGGCAGGGGGTGGTACGCTGGCAGTCCACAGCGCTTTGCACACTTTGCTGGAATAAAAAGAATGTAAACAAGGAGGAGTGTTTTGGGGTATCTGCTTCACCCTTCGATCCCCTATTCCAGCCCCGTCTGTCCATGCCTTTCCATCCTACCACCTATGAATAATGCATTGTGGTGATGGACTTCCGAAGACATCTCAGTGCTTGACTGATGATAAGCATGTGTCTCTAGAAGCAATAAAGTCCTCACGCTTTTAAAAGGAAGGGATGCAGCCCTAAATTCTACTCCAGAAACCAATACTACACTATATGTTAACCAACTAGAATTTAAATAAAAACTTGAAACAAAAACAAAAACAAAGGAAGGGATGCTTTCACAGCATCCGGGGGATAGTACTTGGGGCAGAGGGACTTATTTGGAATTAATTATGAAGCGTCACTGCCACCTGCCGGCCATGTATTAACTTATTGATTCTGGATCTTTAATTTGGGAACCTGGAACTCAGTCTAAAAAAAATATATATTATTTTCATAAATCCCTATCAATATACAGAGCTAGGTCCTGAATTTGGGATCTTTATTGAAGATAGCAGCCTTCAAATGATGGCAACGGTGTTGACAAGATGGTCTCAGTTTTCAAAAGTAAAGCTGAACGTCTAATTTTCTTCCCATGTATAAATTAATGTATTAGAAAAAAAATATTTGCCATTTACTGTCTTCCCAGCGAAGTTATGTGCTCCAGTATCGTGGGTGGGGAAATGAAGTTAATGAAACGCCCTTTAGTTTTTTGAAGTTATCGGTTGCTTTTACTGTGGTTTCTTAGAACATCTTTGTTTTTTCATAAAACTTTTTGTTGAGGGATAGCATACATGTAAAAAGTGGGGACACACATGATAAGTATACATCTTGATGCATTTTCAGAGTGAAAAAAAAAAAATCCTAAATCGCCACAATCCAGATCCAGAAACTCGTTCCTCAAAGACGTCTTCTACCCTCCCAGTCACTAGAAAAGGTATCGTGACCTTGACCCATACCACTTACTTGTGAGGGCTTTTGAGCTCCTTATGAACAGGATCCAATAGTATGCACTTTCAGGTCTGGTGTCTTTCACTTGACATCTTGACGGGAGCCATTCGTCTTGTTGAGGGATTTGACGATTCATTGATTTCCATAGGCTGCATATTATCAAATTGTAGCAAGATATGACGTATTGTTTAATTCTAGTGTAGGTGGACACACTGCCATTTTGGGTAACACGGGTAACTCCGCTAGGAACCACCTTATACATGCATCTTGTTGCGCTGGCTAAGCGTTTTTGGAGAGGTTATCCTTAATGGCGGGGTTGTTCAATCAGAGGGCACGCGTGTGTATTCTTTTGCATTAATAGATTCAGCCAACGATTTTGCACGTGGTTGCACCCCTAGTGGCGTGGGGGAGTCCTGATGGCTTGAGATCTTCAGCTCTCTTCCAAAGTGCCAATGAGCATGTGGGGCATCTCCTCGTGGTTTTACTTGGCACCTATGAGATGGCGTTGAGTTGACGTAAGCCAATTCTTAGTCAAAGCTTTGACTCTTTTGGAAATGCTCATTCAAATATTTTGAACATTGTTTTTCTGCGGCGTTTCCTGTTTTTTTAAGTTTGAGTCTTCACAATTTATATATATTTCAGATACAAGTTCTTTTTCAGTAGTACAGTATAAATACTTTGTTCTCCTACTCTGTTCCCTTTGGAACTCTCACATGGCATCCTTCAATGAATAGAAGTTCACAGTTTAACTAGGATTTAATGTTTCCTTGATGAGGACTATGTATTGTTTACTCTTTAGGAAATCTGTCCCTAAATTAAGGTCATGGAGATAATAATCACCTTGGTTGTCTTACAGAATTTTTATTGTTTCTATCTTTTGTAGGTAAGTATATAATCCACTGGAATGGATGTTAGGTAGTGAATGAGTTCGGGGTCAACATTTGCAACGGTTACATGGGGGTCTGCAATTAATTTGGCATGGGGTAATCAGCAACACCATTACTTACCCTGCTTTGTCATGTTTCCTTTCCCATATGTGGATGGATCCATTTCCAGAATCTCGATTCTTTTATTTTTCCCTTTCTTGCACCACTAACATACTGCCACAATTACCGAGGTTTTAAAGTAAGTCTCTATATGGGTCATGCAAGTCCTTCATCATTTTTCTTCTTTCCCTACCTCTTTTAAATGTCCTTTAAATTTCCGTATGAATATTAGGATCAACTTTGCAGTGTCTTGGAAAACAGTCTTCTAGAATTTCGACTGGGATTGCGTTGAATCTATAGATGGGTTTTCGAAAGACTAATATCGCCAAAGTTTGAGTCTTACACTCAATGGACTTAGTATATTTCTACTTTTCGATAATTTATTAATTTCTCCCAATATGTTAATTTTTTTTAGCAAAGCCCTTGCATACATTTTGCTAGACTTATTCCTGGTTTTTGGTGGGGTGTGAGGCTATGATAAATAGCGTCACTGTGAACGCTAAACTTCCGTCTGGATTCTTCTGGTTATTCTATACACACCATTGCATCATCTGCAAGTGAGACACTGCCCAGTAATTTCTTAAAATGTCAATCATACATGTGATCTAGCATTCCACTCCTAGGTATTTTCTCAAGAGAAATGAATGTCTATGGTCATACGCAAATAGCAGATTGATTTGCTTTTGGTTTTGTTTTTAAAGATTCTATTTATTTGAGAGAGAGAGAGAGCGAGAGCAAGCAGGGAGAGTGGCAGGCAGAGGGAGAAGCAGGCTCCTGCATAGAGCAGGGAGCCTGACTCTGGTCTCGATCGCAGGACCCTGGGATCACCACCAGAGCCGAAGGCAGGTGCTCAGCTGACTGAGCCCCCCGGGTGCCCTGCAGATTGATCTGCAATGGCTCAAAATGGGACAGAACTCAAGTGTCCATCCACAGGTCAAAATAATGAACAAAGTGTGGTCCATCCATACACTGGAAAACTACTCAGTAATGAAGATGAAAGAACTTTTGATCTAGGTAGGAAAGTCGCAAAGGATAAGTATACCGAGTTGAAGAAGCGAGACAAAAGATAAAACATACCATGTGGTTCCATTCTGTAAAATTCTAGAAAATGTAAACTAATTTATGACAGTGACAGTTCTTCGGGGATGGTGGAGGAAGGAGGGAGAGATTATTGTGGAAACTTTGGGGGATGATATGTGTTTACTCTCTTGATTGTGTCAAAATTTGCCAACATGTACAGGTTAGTCCAATTTATAGTAGGGGGATTATACTGCAAAAAAGCTGTTAACAAAGCAAGACATTTAAAGTTATATTCTTGGCATCTCTTCCTGTTGTTATGAGATATTTCTACTTAAGTTTATTGGCTTAAAGCTTTGTTTTGGTTACTACTGACGTGGTATGTCTTCTGCATGCTTCCCGTCCTTCTTTCCGTTCTTATGTTTAAGATGTAAATCTTTAAGACGTTCAGAATGAGGTTTTGTCTTCTTTTTATCTGAATACTTTTTTGCCTTTTACCTGGGGGTAGTTTGTTGACATTTAATGTAATTAGTACATTTATGTTTAAATCTGTCCCTTGATTTGCTTTTCATTATCACCGATTTGAAAGATCTTTTTCTCGCTCTTTAATCTTTGTTTGGATTGATGAACACATTTTTACTTATTTCATTTATTTACATGTCAGTTTTGCAGTATTTTGATTATTTCTTAAGTGATTACCTGGAGATTCCAGTTTTCATTCCTAACTTTGACATAATGTAATATATTTAGTACTTTACCACTTCGGGGAATAGAAGAGCCCCAGAAAGCTTTCAGACTGTCCGTTTCCCTCCACATTTTCTTCTATTATTGTCTGTTTTAATTCTATATCTACTTTATACAGTCCAAGTTCCCTTAGCTATATAATTTTATTTTCATTCCATATTTCATTCTTGCTATCAGTAATCATTGTCTTCTCCCCAAAGAACTTCCTTTTTCATTTATTTTAATTCAGGCTTCATGCTGAAAATTTCCCTCCTCCATTTGTATATCCAAAAATTCCTTTATTTAACCTTCATATGGGGCCATATTTTCCTGGATGTGAATTCTCACTTGGTAGTTCTTTTTACAAGGGCGCTCAGATGATGTTGTTTCTATCTTCTGACTGCCATTATTTCTCTGCAAATTCATCTTCCAGGCTCATGGGTATGTGTTTGAGGGTCATTTGTCACTTTTCTCTGGCTGCTGTTAAGATTTCTGTCTTGGGCTTCGGTCATCTGTTTTATAATTATGGCTCGGGGTTTATTATTCTTTGTATCTTCTACTTGAAATTTGTAGCTTGACCCTGTCTTCCTTCTGCCCATTCTCTCTCTCTGTCTCCCTCTTTCTGTCCTTCCCTCTCCCCACTCTGCTACCCTCTGTAATCCCAATTACATCTTCAGTATGACTTGTTACCATGTTTGCTCTATCCGTGACTCCCTTCTCTATATTCTCTCACCTGTCTTACCATGCTTCTTTCTACTGGCCTACTTTCCAGTTAACCAATCTTCTCTTTGGTTGCATTTAATCAGTTGTTAAACACACATCCTGAACACTTAATTTCGCTTATTATGTTTTTGACCCCAATAAACATCAAATACTTAATAGGGCAATTTCCATATTTCATTGAAATTCTCCAACTTATCCCTTTATTTACGGTGGTTCTTGCACTTGGTTATAGTCCATGTCTCATCAATCTTATATCTGGATTTCATGTAGATATGTTCTTATGGTTTGATTTTGTTTTTCCTCTTGGTCTTCACTCATTTGGTCTTGTCTGGCTCTGTGCTAGTTGATTTTTTAAAAAATATTTAATTTATTTGACAAAGAGAGATCACAAGTAGGCAGAGAGGCAGGCAGAGGGAGAGGGAGAAATAGGCTCCCCGCGGAGCAGAGAGCCCGATGCGGGGCTCGATCCCAGGATCCTGAGATCATGACCTGAGCTGAAACAGAGGCTTAACCCGCTGAGCCACCCAGGCGCCCATGTGCTAGTTAATTTTTGATACTACACAAGGCACTGCATATGCAATAATTACAGGGATCCCTGGGAGCTCTGAATCATATTACCATCATCATCAAGAAAGCGTTTCTTTTTTTTTTTTTTCCTTTTTTCTTTCCCCCACCCCCAGCAGGAAGTTTTCATAGAGGTGGTTTGCCTACACCCAGTGAGAGATTGAGCTGGTGTGAAATTGGGCTTCTGTGTTTGTGAGAGCTGCTCTATTTCCAGTCTTCCTTTTAAGTGCAGTCCCTCATGAAAGCCTGTGGTGTTCAGAGGGTCCCTCCTGAATCCCTCATCATTTATGGGTTCCTCAGCCTCATTGCGTGGCTGAACTGTCTGCTGATAATCTTCCTACAGCTTCTTGGTTGCCTCAAGGGGGACTAGGCTGCCAGATGCATTTACTATTTTCCTATCACAGGTGCAACCCAGCCTGCCCACATGACTCCTGCAGTGTGTTTACAGGGACAGCTGGGAAATGTCTCCGTGTTTTCTAGCCTCTGTGGCAGACAGTCTTGCAGAAGCCTTTGGACCATTTATGGCCCCCAGCCATGAGCACAAACTTGCTTCCTGACCACAAATTGCTTAGGCTTGCTATATAACAAACAACCCCAAATAGGTAAAAATCTATGTCTGTGCCCCGGTCAGCTGTGGTGCCAAAGGCATGCTGGGCTCCAGGCAGTCACCAAGGGATCCAGGATCCTCCTGCAGTTCTGGTCCAACTTCTTCTAGGGCATTCCTTGTCCACTGTGGCTCCCTGAGAGAAAGTTAGGCCTTCCTGCTGAAGCCAGTCATCGCACACCATGCATTATATTGTCTCCTGTGCTCCTGGAACGATCTTAGCTGTGGACCATCCTTAGAGGCACCGAGAAAATAGTCACTTGAGTTCCTCTCTGGAAGGGTTTGTTTTCTCATGGAGCCCAAGCTGAAAGAGGTTGGATGGGTCTTGTTCTTCACCTGACCTGCGAGTAAAGAGGGTAAGAAAAGTATCCTTCATCGGTGGACATGACTCACATGGCATCCCAGTGGTGTGGGTGAGAAGTCATCATGTGGCTCCACTTTGGTACAAGGAAGATGGAGACAGATGACCAGATGCGGGAATTGGTGAACCTGGCACCATCTGCCCCACACCTGTTCCTTGTCACACTGCCTTGTATCGTGGAGGCAAACAAAATAGATTGGGTGTTTTCGGATATTTGCAAGGGTTTTGTCCTAATTTCCTTTTCTTTCTTTCTCTATGACAGACGATAGGGTGGCCTGAACTTGAGACATCCGCTGGAGTGAGGTGTGACCCGTTGTCACCACCTTCCCCCCAATGTGCAGACTCCTCAGGGACCCAGACCTCCTCGGTACACCTCATTTGCCCTCCTTACGCACATCTGTGTCTCCTCCTGTTGTTTTCTTGGCGTATCTTTGTCCACCGAATACCGAAGAAGATGCCTCGTGTTTTTCTTCTTCATCCCTTGATCTTTCTGAATGGTTTTCCCAGCCTTGAACACATGTCATGACCAATCAGTCTGTATAGGACCGGGGTGTCTGTTCCGATTTCTGTTGGTCATTTGGTTAAGTCCATTTTCCTTTAGGAAGAGTTAGAAATGACAAAGGTGTAACATCACCATGACATATATTCTCTCTTTCAAAAAAATTTCTTTTTGGTGGGATTTGGACCTATGTTTAATAGTAATGTTGAAGGATTATGAGTCCTACCCCTGTTTTTTGCTAAATTTTCCCTTAGGAGTCTGGGCTGTTCTTACTGTGCCTCATGAGAAGATTGAGCTCAGACTCTGCTGTGCTTATCGAGACACGACCTTGGTAAAATGCTTCCATGGGCTTTTGGTATAAACTATATAGTTTCTAACCCTTGAGCAACACAGGGTTGAACTGCATGGGTCCACTTATACACACATTTTTTTCGATAAATACAGTACGATCCTATAAATGTGCTTTCACATCTTATGATTGACTTGATCACATTTTCTTTTCTCCAGTGTACGTTATTGTAGGAATACAGGCTATACTATATAGATTATGCAAATATAATATATAGCATAGGCAAAATATCTGTTGATTGACTTTTTAATGTTATTGGTAGGGCTTTTGGTCAATGGTAGGCTATTTACGGTTAGGTTTTGGGGGAGTCAACAATTATAGGTGGATTTTCGACCGTGTGTGGGTCAGTATGATTAACCCCACATTATTCAGGGGTGAATTGGCATTGAGTCCTCGTCTGAAAAATTACCTTTGGTGCATCCCATAAAAAGTTCCAGCCTCTCATCTTGTGTGAGAGATGGTGGGTGTGAGGGGAGAAGGTGGGAGGGGGGAAGCTCCCCTTTCTAGTCTTTGTGGAGAGGGCTGTTCGACACGACACGTTCCTTTGATCTCATTTCTCCCTGGCGGAGTTCTCAGTCTTTGCGGTTAAAACTGGAGTGGCCCGAAGCCGTCTGCAGACTAACGATGGAATGGTTATGTTTCTAGCAGCCCGCGGATAAAGCAGAAGGTGGCCCATCTGTGGAAATCTTGGAACCAAGCCAGGAGCCCCCTGTGGATGTCACCGGGGACCCCATTCCTCAGGATGCTTTGGAGGTGGTACCCCAATTGTCTGTCAGGCCTTCCCGCTGGATGCTGTCCACCATCGCTGGGGCTGGCAGTCCTCACGCACCAACTGCTACCTCAATGCCCAGCCTCTGTTGAAATAAGCCTGCCTGCCTCTCTCGGTGCCTCTGTTCATCTTCCTCCTTTCCAGCATTTGCCTGGGGTGCTCGGTCACTTTCTTTCCCGTCCTGAATCATCACGGCCTTTCTCTCTTTAAACACTATTCTGCAAAACTTAATTGACGGTCAGGGGCTTTGCTGTTCTTGTTAATTTGGCTCTAGAGCTGGGCATTGGGTTCTGATGAAGGTTACTATTGAACATGGGTCTGTTTGAGGGGCTGTTAGCTGACTACTATAGCCTGAGGGGCTTATGCTCCTAGTACATTTATGTCTCACAGTTCTGGGGGCCTGAAGTCCAGGGTCAAGCTGAGACCTGCTTCGTGGTTCATAGACCTCCGTCTTGTTGCTGTGTCCTCACACAGAGCAAGGGTCGAGGGAGCTCTCTGGGGTCCCTTTTATAAGGACACTCACGGGGTCTCCACCCTCACGACCAGACCATCTCCCAGAGGCCCCCTGCTAATACCATCCTGTTGGGGGTTGGTATGAATTTCGAGGGGACACAGATATTTAGTTTATAGCAATATTTGCAGTATGGCCCACTATACAATACATATTTTAGTTTGCACAACACCTTGACTAGAAGGTACTGCTGGAGAAAACGTGTACGCCTTGTCTCCCTTTTCTTTTGTCCATGTACTAAATGCCAAATGCAGTATTTTGAACTTATCTCTAGAGGTGTCCATGATGGGGTTTCTCCTGAAACTCTGCTGGTGGCACGGTGAACATATCCAGCTCCTACGGTAGGACTTTGAGGCTCTGTAGTTTAGGGGGTAACACGGTATGGGCGTGCTACTGGGCAGACATCATTTTAACAGCTCAGCCATTTGGTGTGATGGCTTTGGGATGGTTGACGAGCTCATGACCTTCCCTAATCCATGAGGTGGAGATGGGGGTGCCCACCTGGGAAAGCGGGAAGTGGGGGTAGGGTTAGACCCAGCAGTGGTTTGGAAGGATCCGTGATTGTGCCAGGCTTGTAAAGGTTAGTGCCTGCAACAATCCCACCTTCTGGGGTGATGGGCCTGCAGGGGATGCCTCTTGGTGAGGGGACCTTGTGAGCGCCCAGGAAGCTGGCACTCCATGACTTGTACCTGTAACTGGGGCAAGTTGACTTTCTCCTCCATTGCGTGTCTCCACTCTACCGTGGGTGACCCTCACTGTTTTGTATAATATCGTGTGTCATGACATCCAAGGAGTTTATGGGTCCTGTTGATTCCAGAAACTTTTAGTTCCCAGACATACACTGAGCCTGAATCCAAGGGCTCTTAGAGGAAAGAAGGACTAAGGTCTAATGGAAAACAACCTTTTTATTTAAACTCTTGCTATTTCCTTGGCCAATGGGATGGCTGTGTTTGAACACAACGTATGGGAGCAGGGGTAGAAAATTACTCGTACAAACTCTTCAAACACACTGTTGCAAATAATCAGAGTAGAAAGTCTCATATGCCCAGTGGCATCAAAATTCCAATGAAACCATTTGGCATCTGGTATCATCCCACCGACACACACAGCATCTGAGGAACACTTGACCGCTGTCACCTGTAGCGTGTGTGTGTGTGTGTGTGTGATTATCAGCACCTGAGTATTTTTAGACATCTTTTTTCTAATCGTTGGTGAGAAAATTTTACAGCAAATGTATTTACTTTCGTTGACCCATTTCAGTGCCAAACAAAAGGGGTGTGTGTGTGTATTTGCACATACATGTGTTTATATATTCTCTCATATTTTGGCTTAAGAAGATTAAAATCCCTGCCATTTGCAAGCAGAAAACCATGGGTCATTATTTAGACGGCTTTGGCAAGCTGTCCAAACTCCTATAGGCTTTATTCATATAAGGTGAACATTTTCTTGATGTCACGTAATTTGATTGTATACAGTGATACAAAACATTGAGGTTTTGGGTGCGTAGAAGCATTAAATTGGTACAGGTGTGTGTGTAAAATGGTTTCGTGGTAAAAGTTAAAACACTTCTTATGAAAAAGTGAATACACGTACAATGGTATTTTATAGGATTTCACAAAACGTGGCCAGGAAAAGTATATTCTAACAGTATGAATCTCCACATGTATTTTGTTCCAAAGAACTGAGATTCCTTTGTAGAACCACTCGCTAAGCGGGATGTTCTGTTATGCCTGTGATGGCCCCAGAAACCATCTTCCGTCTGCTTGTCCTCCCTAGGTTGACCTGGCCATGTCTGTTTTCGAGATTTCCATCGAAGAGAAGGTCAAGGAGCTGAGTCCCGAGGAAGAAAGGAGAAAATGGGAGGAGGGACGCATCGATTACATGGGGAAGGATGCATTCGCCCGCATCCAGGAGAAGTTGGACCGATTTCTGCAGTAACTCCAGGGGTCACGTTGTGCTGTGTGTGGTTAGGCAGTGTTCTGTTGCATGGTCCCGCGAGCACAGACATCTCCAGGCTTTTTGGAGGGAACAGGTGTTCAACTATGTGCCTCTATTTATGGCTGACCAACTTGAGTGCCTCACAAAATAATGCAGACCATAAAAATCCCAGCTTAAAGCCCCCCTACCCTCCTGCCCTGCTGATCCAAGCTATCCATGCCTTCTTGGCTTCCCTGAGATGTCATTCCTTCTCTGCAAATGGGAGCAGGGATAAACTTCTGGTAGACCCTTGTTCATGCCCTCTGGTCTTGCTTCAAGGAGCTCCAAGATGCTGCCTTGAGCAATGCTACCATCTCTATCCCACATGAGGTTGGACATCCCTGCAGATTCTCTTCTGCCCCTAAGCTAATGACACCAGTATATGTATTCAGGACCTCAGGAAGCCTCGATGATGGGAAGTCCTTTCCCTGGGGACTAGGTAGACTTTCAGACATCTTGAGGGTGACTCTCGTGTACACTTCGCGGAGCATGTCTGAGCAACACACAGCTGTTGTTTCTCTTCTGCAAAACCTGGTGGGACTGCCAAGTGCTGTTGGCAGATGCCCGACTTGAGAAATGCTGGTTGCAGCATGGAAGGGAGAATCTAGCTGGCATGGCAGATGGAGCATCTTCCTGGTTGGAGAGAGCCAAGGGTTTACTCCGGGTGCTTCTGATGACACCTCACTCACATGAGCAGGGTCTGGAAAGGGTCTTTGTGTAGAGGCAGATCTGTTTGCCATCCATCACAATGGACTGTGCTCTGGTGGATATCACTACCTCAGTCCTAAATAACGAGTCGAGTTGCCGTGTTCCTCAGACCATTTCAGCGCTGCTGCTTGGGGGAGATTTCTCAGTTGTATGAGACTGGATGCTTTATTCTACGGGAAATCCTCATCTTCAGAAGTATCCTAATTTTGTGAATCCATGCAGTGTGTTGGAACAGCTCTCACAGTGTCACAGCTCGTGGCCACCTCCTAAAAATGGGAACCACCATGGTGAAGAGAGGGAAATGTGATATATATTTTTTAAGTTAGAATGGTTTGTTTATCGTGTACATGCTGTGGAACATCAAAGGGTTTCCTACAGACAGGTTTGGACCACATCGTGGTGGCTGTGCTCTAATGTGGTGGGTGTGTTTGGCCACTTTGATCATGTCAAGCAGGTGAGCCCTTGGGTAGGGGAATCTGGGGGAGTGCACGATGGTAGTTGTGGTGTGAGCTTTTTTGCAAGACAGAAGTTACGGAGGGGTTGTTTCCTTTATGTCTGGGTGGCCAATGGTCTGCTGTTGTGGTTGGGCATCAAACATATGATGCTTCTGAGGCTAAGTGAAGATAGCCATATGGATATAGCCTTATAGGGATTGAGTTGGGATAGTAATCAACCATTAGAGTAACACTATAAACTCGTTGTGGGGGAAAGACCATGGGTGCTGGGTGCTGTGGTGTTGGGTTCGAAAAGCAGGAGCCGGAGTCTGACATACTTGAGGAGAAGGAGTCCAGGTGATGAATATTTGAGTCTGGTTCAGCTTCTGTGGGGAAGAGAACTCCTGTTTCTGGACAGTAGTTCAATGGCTTAAGGTGTCTGTTCAACACAGACTTCTGTTATGCATTCGGGTCTATATCTTCTGATTTCAATGGATGCTAATGCACTTCAATTAAAGATTTAAAACAGCAACATGGTGTCCCTTCTGGTGTATGTTTGCATGTGTTCTGAGCCATCAGAATAATATTTTATATGTAACAGAGGGAAGGGACTGTCTGTCCTACAGTAAATTTAAATCACCAACCTTTTTTTCAGAATTGCTAGTAGCAGTGAAATATGTACAACTGTTTACTTCTCACTGTGTGAAATTCTCTAAGATCTCTCCAGGGAAGCTACCCATTTCCTAGTGTTGTTTTTCAGAGTTTCATATTTATTCCATCCATCCATCCATCTATCCATCCATCCATCCATCCATCCATCTTCCAGTCACTCACCCATCCATCCATCCATGCATCCATCTATCCATCAGCCCACCCTTTCATCCAAGCACTCACCCACCCATCCTTCATCCAATTCTTCACCTATCATACCTCTTTTCATCCATCTATCCAGCCGTCCACTTATATATCCACCCATCCATCCATGCATCCCCACATCCATCCATCCATCCTTCATCCATCCATCATCCATC
>ML105557.1:0-11734 GCA_003697995.1 Taxidea taxus jeffersonii | reverse complement strand
TCCATCCATCCATCCATTCCTCCATTCATCTGTCCATCCATACATCCCATGGTTATAGAGTTCTCTCTAGGGCAGGCCCTGTGACATGTACTCATGCAATGAGTCGTTCAAAACATTCTAAGAGTTTCTAAGTAACATCTGGGCAAGAGCTATCATATAATGTTCCTCCCTGAACAGAGGCCAGTGCCAGAAACTGTGCTATGTAAGGTCAGGACTACACAGTTGTATAAGTTGAGTCCCCAAGAGATGTGATTTGAACTGTACTATCACTAATACTTTGGTACATAAAAGGTGGTGTGTGTGTGCGGGGGTGTTTACATCTTATTGCTCTGCAAATATTTACCACTTATTTGGGGGCAGGAGGAAAGAAGCACCTGTAGATGTAGTGACTGTTCTGGGTGAGTGAAGTGCGTAGATGCAGGCGAACGCAGCCCAGAATCATCACTTGGTCCGGTCTTGCTGAAGCCATTCTGCGGTATTTCAATGCCCTCGAACAGCTCGGTGCTCATGAACGTTGGTGTGGGATTACAAACAAGCTGAAGCAGAACTGGGTTTCTTCCTTGCGGCCACTCCTGAATCCAGAAACGCAGACCAGTTATCCTTGTATGTGCTTCTTAGTCATTCATATCTGCTTTAGTAAAATGACTGTACGTCTTCTGCCCACCTCTCAGATGGGTTCTCTCCTTATTATGGACTTGTAATCACTTGGAAATACTTTTCTCCCGATCTGTGGCCTCTCTTTTCCTTTTCTTCAAGGTGCTCTTTGAAGCACACAAGCTTTGCATTTTTATAAACTCTCACTTATCGAGTTTTATAAAGTAGATCAGGCTTCGAGGGTCTTAACTTAAAAAATGTCTTCCTTACCCAAGAGGACAAAGATTTTGCCCTGAGGTTTTTTTACATTTTGCCTTTTTTTTTTCTTTTCTTTCTTTCTTTCTTTTTTTTTTTTTAACATTTACATCTCTGGTGCACTTGGCATTCCATTTAAGTCCTGGTGGATTTGGCATTCATTCTTTTTTTTTTTTTTAATTTTATTTATTTATTTTAGAGAGTGAGAGCGCATGAGAGGGGAGAAGGTCAGAGGGAGAAGCAGACTCCCCGTGGAGCTGGGAGCCCGATGTGGGACTCGATCCCGGGACCCCGGGATCATGACCTGAGCCGAAGAAAGCAGTTACTTAACCAACTGAGCCACCCAGGCGCCCTTGGCATTCATTCTTTGGCGTGGCGCGAGAGGTTAAGGGTCTCACTGTGTGTTTTTCATGTGAACAGCCCACTGTGCCCGTGAACGCCCCGACCGATGTTCAACTGGCTGATCTGCGGCCCAGCCAAAGCTGACCATTTTCTGCAAAATTTCCCCAGTTTGGATATTTAAGCGGACCCCCAGGCCCCTCAGAGCCTGGTCACACTCATGCAGCACATGCAGTAAAGACATAAGAGAGGAGGGCAGCCAGACACGGGGGCTGGCAGGCAGCCCTGGGGGTTCAGCGACTGCCCACGGGAAGCTCCCCATTAGCTGTGTCTGCAGACCCAGCACCTAGGTCGATGGGAGGGCACTTGATTTCCAGCTGGCTGGAGCTGACCGTGGAGGGGAGAGGTCTGTCCTGCCTCCTGACACTTAGTTAAGCTAAGGCGGGTCTAACCGGTTAGACCAGTTGCCAAGGTTTCAGGGCAAGTAAAGACAAAGAGCCCTGGAGATTAAGTACTGGCTTGTTCAGTCTGGTTGTAAATCAGCTGGGCCCGGCCCCAACCCCTGGAATGCGTCCAGCTTATCATGGCCCTGGGGCTCTGTGCTGCTGCCTTGCACAGTGTTATCAGCAGGCAGCACCCCTGCTGGCCCATCACCTTCCCCCATGCCCCTCCCCCCTCCCTCCTGTGCGTCTGATTTTCTGAGAAAAAAAGAGGAAGAAAGTTAAAAAAAAAAGCCCAGGAGGTTTCTTGCAGAAATTCCGGAGGCTTATAAACCAGCTGGAACCTTTAAGTTTGCTAAATAAGCAATTTAATTTGGCAATGATGTATCATTTGGTTTGGCAATGATGTATCATTTAATTTGGCAATGATGTATCATTTAGTTTGGCAATGATGTGTCAAAGACCTTAGACAAGTCGTTATAAAGGCTGTCTCACCTTTAGGCTGATGGGGCCAACCCTGCCCCCCTCAGGTATGTGCCCACTTCCAAGAGTCCCCTTCTCAATTCCCAGGTGTTTCTATGGATGGACGCAGGAGTCCTGGGGTAAGGACATCTGCAGAATCCCCTTAACAGGGACCGACTCAGCTGGGAGGAAGGCCCTTCTTCCTGCAGCTTGGAATGCCTATGTGATAGTTGGAGCTGCTGCAGCCATCCTGAGGCCATGAGGCAAAGGACGGTGGAGCTTGGAGTTGCAAGGAGGCTGCCAGCCTGAGGTTGCGTCCCTCCAAGAGAGAACACACCCTTCCCCTGTTTGTGGTATTAATTCCCAATGTCTGCTACTGGAAGCCCAAAGTAATTTCCAAGTAGTAAGATGAGGACACAGGAACAGTGAATGTCATGTGTGGGGTTGAATTAGCCACTTGAGATCAGTGAATCCTCAAGACCAGCACAGAGCTCTTTTATCCCCATACGTCTGTCTGCCCTTTCGTAAGGCAGACCCAGTTCACAGACCCAGTGAAGCCCCAAGTAGGCTTCGAGATGAATGGGTACAGAAACTGGACATGGGCACTCTGATAAACCCTGCGCTTTAGAAGAGGATCAGGACCGGAGGCATTACTGGGTGTCCACTCTGATGGTCTTATGTCACGGATGAGAAAGTTGAGACGCACTCCCTGCCCAGGACATGCTCCTCGAGAAAGAGAAACGCAAGCTTAGCTTCTCAGTGTGCTCGCTCTCCTGGGTACCCCGTCGTAGTCCTGGCATTTGGGGGAGCTGTACCTCTCCCCTTTAAATATCCACTTCCAGCTTTATGGGGAATTGACAAATAAAATTGTATGTATTTATGATTTGATATAGGTACACATCGTGAAACGGATGAACACACCCATCACCTTCAGTAGCCATCGGTTTCGGTGTGCACGGTGAAAACACCTAACATCTACTCAGCAGATGTGAAGGATATGAGACAGTATTAGGAACCAGAATACTAGAATCACCGTGCTGAGAGGTGTCCACAACACAGTCCTCTCCTAACCAGAAGCTCATGCCCTCTGGGCACCCTTTCCCCGGCCCCCCCAACCCCCCCAGCCGCCAGCACCCACTCTTCCAAACTGCTTGTACCAGTTTCAATTTTTTTATTGTTAAGATTCCACGAATCGGTGAGATGGTGCGGTATTTTTTGATCTGTGTCTTGCTGATTGCACTTGGCATGAGGTCCTCCAGGTCTGTCCTTGCTTCTCGTGGCCGAGTCCTGTTGCACCGTGTGGGTGGACTACCCGTCCTTTCTCCCTCTGTCCACCAATGGGCACCTGGGCTGTTTCCGTGTCTTGGCCGCTGAGACGAATGTAGCCATGAACACAGGGTGGAGATATCTTTGAGATCCTGTGTTCATTTCCTGTGGGCGATCACCCAGGAGTGGGATCCCTGGGTCCTAGGGTAGCTCTATTTTTCATTCTTTGAGGAACCTGCCTACGGTTTTCCACAGTGCTACGACGGTGCAAGAGGGTTCCCCGATTTCCGCATCCTTGTCAACGTGTTTCGTCCCACCTGCCCGACGACGGGCATCCTGCCCAGTGTGAGGTCACATCTCACTGGGGATCTCCGTCCTGCCTGCACGCGCACAAGGGGAAGGTTCCACAGCACGGCTGCAACCATGGCTTCCAGATGATGTTGCTCAGGGAAAACTGGGAAGGCACAGGACTCAGGGTTCTCCTGTGCTGCTCCACTGCCTTGCCCACCCGTGTGACCACCGCGTGGTACCGGGGTTCGGAGCTGGGGGACAGGGGCTGTGCCTCGGAAGGGTCCCTGGAGAGGTCAAAGAGCAGAGGTGGGCTGTGCTGGGTCACGCCGTCCCCGGAGCAGGGGCACACGCCTCGACCGTAGCAGGCCCCCGTCCCCTTGGGGTGGAACCGTGGCGTCATGTAGTGAACCTTCCAGAGTCTTCCGCCTAAAGACAGAAAGAGCGGTGAACACCTGACCTAAGTACCGACCCTGGGGAATTCATCATCATCCCATCCAAATGAAGAGAGAGGAGAGGAGAAAAGCTCGCAAAGTGTGTCTATATGCTGTGCTCCAGGCACACAGAGGCAAAGGGACTCGTCCCAAAGTGCTCAGTGAGGCTGCCTGCAGGGATGACGCCCACATGTGCCATGCTTTCTTCATCCTTACCCTTCCCGCTATTCTGCAATTGTTCCACATCCCCGTACTAGTTTGGGTAACGGAAGCAAATAGGACACATCCACACGGTGATTGGCAAAGTGCTTGCTGTGTTCTCAAGGGGTACATTCAGGTACAGGACAGATAATAAAGCCAGTCAGAAGGGAGTGTGGGGTGGAGCCGTCAGATTCCCTTCCCCTGGACATGTGCCCAGCACCAGCCATGATTCCCCGTGAGTTATGGATTCTTTTCAGCTTCTCAGAAAGAGATTTGCCCTGTGATGCTTCATTTCATTCATCATCATGGCCAGACTATGGTGCCAGATGCGCAAAGACTAATCTGCATGTCGCCATGGCAGGTTTTTTTTTTCCCCCCCAGTGAGATGAACATTTACATTATAGACTGCCCTCCACACCATGGGTGGGCCTCACCCAATCAGTTGAGGATGTAAGAGAAAGCTGATGAGGTCCCCTAAAGAGGAAGGAATTCTGCCTGCAGAGCACAACACAGACCTTCTGCCTGAGTTTCTAGCCTTTGGACTCAGGATGGCAGCATCCACTCCTGTAGGACTGTGGGCTGGTCCTGAAGATTTCAAATTTGACCGTCCCCACAGCCACACAGGATGCAATTCTTGAAAATCGCTGTTTCTGCCCACCTATTCGTCTACATCTGTCTTTATCTTCGATCTCTATCATCCGTTATCTACCTATATACTGTCAACTCTCTGATTTCTGTCAACTCTCTGATTATCCCTCAGTCTATTCTATCATCCATCCATCATCCATCCTTGACCTATCATGTTTATCCATCCATCCATCCGTCTGTCCATCTGTCCATCCATTCATCTCTCCACCTCTCCATCAATGCATACATCCATATCTCCATTTGTCCGCCCATCCATCCACCCTTTTCTATCCTTCCTTCCCTCCTTCTTACCCTCCCTTCATCCTCCCCTCCATCCATTTATCATCCCTCCATCCACCCACCCACCCTCATTCCCTTCCTTCTTTCCATCCATCCATCCATTTGTCCATCTGTCCGTCCATCTACCCATCCATTGTCCATTCATCTGTCCATCCACCCATCCATCCTTTCCTTCCTTCCTACCTTCCTCCCATCCATCCATCCATCCATCCATCCATCCACCCTCTTTCCCTTCCTTCCTTCTTTCCATCCATTTATCTATCTGTCCATCTGTCTGTCTATCCACCCATCCATTGCCCATTCATCTGTCCATCCAACCATCCATTGATGCATCCATCCATATGTCTATTTTTCTACCCATCCATCCACCCTCTTCTCTCCTTCTGTCCCTCCCTACCTCTACCCTCCCTCCACCCACTTATCCATCCATCCACCCTCCCTCCCTTCCTTCCTTCCATCCATCCATCTATCTATCCAGCCATCCCATTCTGGGTTCTGTTTCTTGGGTGGGTGGGGGGATGCTTCCCGCTGCACCGGGAAAAGGCATGTACTCACTGTCCTTCTCGTGCCACCGTGCTGCATGGAGGTACTTCCCACAGTAATGAAAGAGGAACTCATGTGCTGAGTGCTCTGCAGTCCCTTGAAGCAAGGGCACCAGGCTACGGCCATCAATCACCCTGATCCAGTGAAGAGACAGAAGGAGGAGTCAGGCCAAGGCCGTTCACCGTGCCCTGCACCTGAAAGTGAAACTCCAAGCTCCTAAGGGCCTTGCTGAAGGCAAGAGGAACAGAGATGAGCTGCCTCCCCAACTCTGTCCAGATTTCAAGTTGCTGAGCAAGAGGCATGTCACTGTTTGTAAAGACAAAGTCACTAAATTGTGGGGTCACTTGTTACACAGAATGGCATACACAGTGTGCACACAGACATACACATACCATTCCAGCCTTGCCCATCATGGCCACAGGACCATATTTTAAAAAGTCCTCCATCTGAACTTAACGTACAAAGGTAGCACTTTTCCTTACAGTTGTAAAACACTTTTAATTTTAATGATACCCTAATTATGATGGTTCCGTATCCTGTGTCTACTTGGCTGGGTCACAGTGCTCAGGGATTTGATGAAACACCAGGCTGAGGGTTGCTGTGAAGTCATTTTTTAGACACGGTTAACATCCACGGTCAGCGGACTCAGCAAAGCAGCGCGCCCTTCACAAGGAAGGTGGGCCTCGCAGCATCAGTTGACGGCTGCCAAGAGCAAAGACTGAGGTTTCCCAGAGAAGATGGAAATCTGTCTCAAGAGCATTAACAGGGAAATTCTGCCTGAGTTTGCAGCCTGCTGGCCTGCCATAAGGATTTCAATTTCTTAGCCTCTACAATTGCAGGAGCCATGGTAGGATTTCTCCCCTACGTGTGAAATAGTAAAAGGACAACTTTCAGCAACTGGGGAGGGAGGGGGTCTCATTACACATGTACCTGTCCTGGGGCACACGGCCGCCCCCCAGCTGGACCACGGTGGGGAAAACATCCATCAGGCTGGTGGGCTCGTGGATCACTCGGCCGGCTGGTAGCACCCCAGGCCAGCGGAAGATCCCCGGCACGCGGATGCCGCCTTCCCAGCCCCCCATCCCTTTGCCACCTGTAAGGAAGTGTTGTTAGAATGTTCCAGGAGATGGTCCCATCCACATACACACCTGGACACACCTGTCTGTCTCTGTACGTGCCTGGTTACCCCACACATAAACACACACGGTGGCAGCCTGCATTTCTCAAAAACATTTGCAGCAATAATTCCAGAACCTTGTCCCTGCGCTATGGGCAGGTGGAGTCTATATGGTCTTCTTTTAAGATCTGGCAGGTCTTTGTGACCACGGGACCATACAGGGTGTGCAATGCATGGCTTCAGAATTTTAACTGGGGCTGAAATTTCACACCACGCATGGCTGGTGGCTCCTGTCTTCCTCTATCCTTTTTCCTTCTGGAAGGACCAGGAATTGGGTCTGGGAGCCCCTTCTTCTCCTCCTCTCCCACCTGCTCGCCGTACCATCCACCTGTTCCTTTACCCCCTTTCCTGGTTCTTCTTCTTTTCTGGGACCCCTAGCAATGGGTTGGGGCCCAGACTGGCTCTTCGGGAAATGCAAATAAGTACCCATAACGCAATCCTGTGTTACAGAAGGCAAGTTGTAAACAGGGAGGGGTGTGTTCAGAATCTTGCTAAATAAATGGTCTCTTTGTTGAAAAACTGTCATGCGCCTGCCTTCCCTTTGTACTGCTGCATAACAACTTATGGCAAAGGAGCAACCTCATTCCCGTGTGCGAGGTCTCCGTTCTGTACGCCGGGAGTCGGGCGTGGCTGGGTGGCTTGGTGGGTACTCCGTTCTGGGTCCCACAGTTGGAAAAACAAGGGGTACGCTGTTTGTAGAACACACCACCGGGAACAATGGGAAGCTACTTTACAGCTCGGGGACATGAATGGAGGCCTGGAGTGGGAAAATCCCCTCACAAGTCATAGGAACAGACACCGTGAACTCTCATTGCTCCCTGGACGATGTTCTACAAAAAGTCGCTGAAAATGTATCACGAAGATGTTCACAATAAGTCGTGAACCACGAATCTCAGGTGTGTGTAACACACGACCCGGTTCTAGCAATACTCTGGTCCCTGTATTTTCCTCAGCCAATCAGTACATTTCTGTGTGTTTTGGTTTAAAGACTCCTTATTGGGTAGAAATCGTGATTCATTCGCACGGATTCGCGGCCAAGAGCGCTAGAACTCATGTCTGGATGAAGCCCATCTAATACACGGTATTTTCTTCATAAGACACGTGGCAAGCGTCTTGCCCTTGGGAACAGGGGACAGCCCTTCAGCACTACGGCTGGGGGCCCTTCCGAGGAGCAAAGTCACCAACAAAAAGCAAACAAAACCACAAAAACATGGCCGCACTAGAGACCATGAAAAGGACCCATGTCTATATCTGAGAGACGAACCCGGCCGTGGTTGAGAGCGTGCATGGCGGGCGACTGCTTTTCTTACTGCTGTTCAAGTGAGTGCAAAGGCATCCCAAGGACTGATTTGGGGGTTGTAGATACATTTTAGCAAGTAGATGACATCCTGAACATGGAATCCATGAGTCATGCAGAAAACCACCGAATCAGACGTTTAAAAAGACGGCAATATAAAGGTACTGTGCCCTAAATCTCACCAGATAGAGTGGAATACAGAGACCCACGAAACTAAGGTTATAGTTACTGTGCGATTTTGTAGACACGTAACCGGCAGTTCTTCTAATTCTATCTTGATTATTTATTTGTAGATCTCCCTCTCCCACTAAAAGATAAGCCCTTTAAGGGGAGGGCATGTGTCTTTTTTCTCTCTCTCTTTCGGCATGAGGATAGGATTTGGTGTAGAGCATCTGTTCAAGAAATCCCCCTTCGAAAGCCCACGCTCCTTCCCCCTTCTGCTGGCTCTCCTGGCGGTATCGCTGGGAATCATTTGGTGGGTCCCACATTTGCCTCCTAACCTCCAATATCCATTGGTCTCACCTCGGAATATCCCATTCCATCCCCCCAGCTGGCCGTGTTCGTCTCTTGCCTCCAAATGTCCTCCGTGATCAGAGGTGAAATACGTGAACGTCGTGGTTTTCAAACCGTTGGCTTCAAGTGCTTTAAGGATCTCACCTTTAAGAGAAATAGAACAATTCAGGACAGAGCCAATGAATCCCCTCCAGCAAATTCAACCCAACTTTGCCCTTTCTTGCTAGAAAGTCCCATGAGGGGACTGTGTACTCACCGTCGTTACGGATGTGGTCACACAGTGTGAACCCTTTCTGATTTTCCTGATTCCGCAGGATTCAGAATCTTGTTAACAAAGGCATCACGAATACAGAAAACAAAATAAATCGCTAAAGCCAATATGGCAGCAATGGAGTGTCTAGAACGGGCGCTGCTGGCGTATGTGTCCATAATGACTGCGTTGGGTCAGAGCGTGGTAAGAGTCTGATGGGAGAATCCCGTTGAGATAGGAGGAACCCAGAGCTATGAGTGTCCCTCGGTGCGTGTGGGCACATGCGGGCCAAGGCTCAGGAGAGCAGCACCGTCTACAAGCCAAGCCCTCACTTTATCCACAGAGACCAAGTTCGCATCTACAGCCCTGAAAGCAAACATTTTACAGCACGTGGGGGCTGTGCACACTGGAAATGCATGTTTCTAGAGCATGATGTAAGCCACTCTCCCGTTTTGGGGTTGCCTGCCTCTTTACATGGAGCACCGTGGCACTACGCTTCTCCCAGGACAAGCCCTCGCACCCTGCAAGGATTTAGATGTCTGCATTCTTTTAAGAATCCATATACACTTGAAGGGAAGGTAACACTGTGTATCAACTACACGTCAAAGCAAAAAGAAACAGAATGTACAATCGCATCAGCTCTCTCCAGGCTTTCTCAAGGCCACGGGAGGAAAGCAATGTTGGTCTGTCGCCCTGAGTGACAGGGCATTCTTGCTTCACATTCTGTAATGTCTCATGATGGCTTTATTATTTTTTTTTTTTAAAGATTTCATGTATTTATTTGAGAGAGAGAGAGGGCATGAAGATGGCGGAGAAACAGACGGAGAGGGAGAAGCAGACTCCCCCGCTGAGCAGGGAGCCTCAAGGTGGGGCTTGATCCCGGGACCTGGGCACCATGACCTGAACTGAAGGTAGACACTTAACCGACTGAGGCACCCAGGTGCTCCTCATGATGGCTTTAAATAATGCGCTTTGTGAAAGGGCGATTTTGTGCAAAAGTAGGCTGAAGGACCATGTGAATGATATGGGGAACTTTCTCCCAATTCTTTGCCTTTTCTCTTTTCTTTACTGCAGCTTGGTTCATGCTGACGTGGCCCATCGGTTACCAAAGTTGAGCGGTGAGGCCAAGACCGAATGATGCATGACCGTGCCTTGACTTACCTACAAGCCAATCCATATCCTCCACATTGTCGCCATATAAGCCGTGCTGGCTTTTCCCAAGAAACTGTTTTGTGGTCACCAGGGGAATGTGAACATGCAGCAAGGACACAAAGAGGAGGAATGGCCTGTGCTTATTCCTGAAAAAAGAAAAACATCCTTCAGACACGATGGCACCCGTTTCAACACTATCTGAGCCATCTGAGTCCTTGAAACCCATCACCCCATCGGGGCTCATTTAAGAAATTCCAAAGATGATAAAGAGACTCAGGTGCTATGAGAACTCATCCCCTCTTTAAAAATGGGATTACCTTTCAATGTAGGAAATAGCCTCTCGTAGCATGTGACCCGCCGTTCTTTCCAAACCCATGGGCTGCTCTATGACGTCATGGTTTCTCATCAGGATACAGTTCCAACGACGCACAAATCCGAAGCTGGCGTACCAGGAGACGAAGAAGAGGAAGACGAGGCTGGCTGCCCCCAGGACTCCCTTCCAGGACACGGAGATGAACCCGCAAGTCTTGCCAACCGCAATGGTCAGGACCCCCAGAGCCGCCATCTGGGTGTAGTGAAACAGTCTGGATCTAGTCGTGGCGTCCAGTTCTGGGGGCCTGCCCGGCTGACAGTCACTCACAAGCGTGAAAGGCATGCCGTAAAAATAGTCAAATCCGTGGTTCAGTGGATGGTGGCAGTGGTCGTTGCGGGATTCACAGTTGACTCCCTGGTGCCATTTTCCTGAAGGTAAGAGCAAGAAGTTATTAGACAAGAACCCCCTCGGAGGTGCTCTGTTTGACCCCAGTCATCTTCTCCATAATTCGGATTATATAGTTACCCTGCCCTTTGCAGGTGTTGAACGAACATATGGAGGTCATGAGATTAAAGGCTCAAGATTTTCTGGGCTGCTAGGAATTACAAATTTGCGACCCTAGACTATTCTGCTATTAAATAACTCAGAAAATATCATTTACGGATATTTCTTACTTAAAAGGCAGCCCCTTGATGAAAGGAGTTGGCTCTAGAATAATCTTACGACAGAGTAGTAGAATAATACTAAGTAGAATAAGTAGAGGAATACAGGAATTGGGTTCTCTCCAGATGCTCAGCCAGCTTAAATTTAGCTACAAAATTGGACAGAAAAGGGTTCAACGTACTAGTCGCCATAATTTCTGAGTACAGAGGCTAAACGGGGTCCCCGCCCTGCTCTTCCCTCCCATGGCTCACAAAGGGTCTTCAGAACCTGTGGGACTGGTTCTAGTTCTAAGCCCAGAGACATCCCTTTCTATCCCTGTTTACATTTGAGGAAGTGAGAATGTCGGGATGGGGTGAAACAGATGGAGAAGGAAAGCATACGGGATGGTCTCCATCTTGTCCAGTGTCCACCATTTGGAACGTGAAGAACAGCCTTGTCTAAGTTTAGATGGGGTGTGTGCACCAGAAGAGTAAAGATTCACAGAAGGAACCTATACACAGGTCTGCAAGTTCAGTCAACACAAAATGAATCCACTTACCTAGTTTTAAACACAATTCCACCCACAGAGTACGAGATACATGGTGGCCGTGGGCTCAAGGACGTTGGGTCGTTGACCCAAC
>ML105556.1:4282-20291 GCA_003697995.1 Taxidea taxus jeffersonii | reverse complement strand
GAAAATAGACTCAAAATGGGTGAAGGACCTCAATGTGAGAAAGGAATCCATCAAAATCGTTCAGGAGAACAGAGGCAGCAACCTCTTCGACGTCAGCCGCAGCAACTTCTTCCTAGGAACAATGCCAAAGGCAAGGGGAGCAAGGGAAAAAATGAACTATTGGGACTTCATCAAGATCAAAAGCTTTTGCACAGCAAAGGAAACAGTCAACAAAACCAAAAGACAACTGACAGAGTGGGAAAAGATATTTGCAAAGGACATATCAGATAAAGGGCTAGTATCTAAAATCTACAAAGAGCTTAGCAAACTCAACACCCAAAGAACAAATAATCCAATCAAGAAATGGGCAGAGGACATGAACAGACATTTCTGCAAAGAAGACATCCAGATGGCCAACAGACACACGAAAAAGTGCTCCACATCACTGGGCATCAGGGAAATACAAATCAAAACCACAATGAGATACCACCTCACACCAGTCAGAATGGCTAAAATGAACAAGTCAGGAAATGACACATGCTGGCGAGGATGTGGAGAAAGGGGAACCCTCCCTACACTGTTGGTGGGAATGCAAGCTGGTGCAACCACTCTGGAAAACAGCATGGAGGTTCCTCAAAAAATTGAAAATAGAGCTACCTTCTGACCCAGCAATTGCACTACTGGGTATTTACCCTAAAGATACAAACGTAGTGATTCAAAGGGGCACGTGTACCCGAATGTTTATAGCAGCAATGTCTACAATAGCCAAGTTATGGAAAGAACCTAGATGTCCATCAACAGAGGAATGGATAAAAAAGAGATGGTATATATATACGATGGAATACTATGCAGGCATGAAAAGAAATGAAATCTTACCATTTGCGACGACATGGATGGAACTAGAGCGTATTATGCTTAGCGAAATAAGTCAACTGTAGAAAGACAACTATCACATGATCTCCCTGATATGAGGAAGTGGAGATGCAACGGGGGTGGGAGTTAAGGTGGTAGGAAAAGTAAAAATGAAAGAAGATGGGATCGGGAGGGAGAAAAACCAAAAGAGACTCTTAATGTCATAAAACAACTGAGGGGGGTGGGGGGAAGAGGGGTTGGGTGAGGGTGGTGGGGTTACATCATATGTTTAAATAAAGCTTAAATAAAGTAAAAAAAAGCGTATGGAATTTTTCCTTCTGATTCAATTTTTTAAAACAACTTTAGGAGAATAAGTGTTATTTCTTCTTTGAAAGTTTGGCAGAATTCCCCAGGGAATCCATCAGGTCCTGGGCTCTTGTTTTTTGGGAGGTTTTTGATTACTGCTTCAATATCATTACTAGATATCAGTTTATTCAAGTTGTCAGTTTCTTCCTGGTTCAATTTTGGAAGTTTATACTTTTCCAGGAATGCATCCATTTCCTCTAGGTTGCTTAACTTATTGGCATATAACTGTTGATAATAATTTCTGATGATTATTTCTATTTCCTTGGTGTTAGTTGTGATCTCTCCCTTTTCATTCATGATTATATTAATTTGGGCCTTCTCTCTCTCTCTCTCTCTCTTTTTTTTATTAGTTTGGCTAATGGTTTATCGATCTTATTAATTCTTTAAAAAAGCCAGCTTCTATTTTCATTGATGCATTCTACTTTATCTCTAATTTCTATCTCATTGATCTCTGCTCTAATTATGATGATTTCCCTTCTTGTGTGTGGAGTTGGCTTAATTTGTTGTTGATTCTCCAGTTTTTTAAGGTGTAGAGACAGCTGGTGTGTTCTGGATTTTTCAATTTTTTTGAGGAGTTGGATAGCTATATATTTCCCTCTTAGGGCTGCCTTTGCTGTATCCCATAGGTTTTGGACCAAAGTGTCTTCATTCTCACTGGTTTTCATGAATTGTTTAAGTTCTTCTTTGATCTCTTGGTTGATCCAAGCATTCTTAAGCAGGTGGTCTTTAGCTTCCAGGTATTTGAGTTCCTTCCAATCTTTTCCTTGTGGTTGAGCTCCAGTTTCAAAGCATTATGATCTGAGAATAAACAGGGAATAATCTCATCTTTTGGTATCAGTTGAGCCCTGATTTGTGACCCAGTATGCGGTCTATTCTGGAGAAGGTTCCATGTGCACTCGGGAAGAGTGAGTATTCTGTTTTTTTAGGGTGGAATATTTTGTATATATCTATGAGGTCCATCTGGTCCAATGTGTCATTCAATGCTCTTGTTTCTTTATTGATTTTCTGCTTGGATGATCTGTCTATTACTGAGAGTGGTGCGTTAAGATCTCCTACTATTAATGTATTCATATCAATATGACTCTTTATCTTGATTAACAGTTTTCTTATGTAATGTCTGCTCCCATATTGGGGGCATAAATATTTACAATTGTTAGATCTTCTTGGTGGATAGGCCCTTTAAGAATGATATACTGTCCTTCTTTTTCTTTGACTACAGTTTTAGTTTAAAATCTAATTTATCTGATATGAGAATCGCTACCCCATCCTTCTTTTGAGGCCCATTGGTATGAAAGATGCTTCTCCAACCCTTCACTTTCAGTCTGGGTGTATACTTAAGTTCAAAATGGGTCTCTTGTAGACAGCATATGAATGTGTCCTGTCATTTTATCCAATCATTCACATTGAGAGTGATTCTTGAGAGATATGTTTTTATTGACATCATGTTGCTTGTGAAGTCCTTGTTTCTCCATAAATTTCTGTTCAATGACACTCTTTGGTTCTTTCTTCTTTAATTTGACCCCCATTAATATTTCTCTAGTGCCAGCTTGGTGGTAACACACTCTTTTAAACCTTGCCGGTCTTGGAAGCTCTTTATCTCTCCATCCATTTTGAATGTCAGTCTTGCTGGGTAAAGTATTCTTGGCTGCATGTTCTTCTCATTTAGTGCCCTCAATATGTCTTGCCAGCCCTTTCTGGCTTTCCAGGTTTCTGTGGACAGGTTTGATGTTATTCTGATGGTCTTTCCTCTGTACATAAGGAATTTCTTTGCCCTAGCTGCTTTTAAGAGCTCCTGTCGACAATTATAGTTCATCATTTTCACTATCAGGTGTCTTGAGGTCTTTTGAGAAACTATGATCTTGGGGGTAGACCTTTTTCCCTCTAGTATAGGAACACTGGTTCCATTCGCCAGATTGGGAAAATTTTCACGGAGAATATGTTCAACTATATCTTCTAGTCTTCTTTGTTTCTCTTCCCCCTAAGGGATTCCAATAATTCTGACACTGGAACATTTCATAGTCATTTATTCCCTAATTCTGTTTTCGTGGCTTCTAAGCTGTTTGTTCCAGGCTACCTCCAGATCCTTTTTCTCTCTCTGTTTGCCCTCCAGATCACTAATTCTATCTTCTGCCTCAGTTACCCTAGCTTTTAGAGAATTTAGATTAGATTGGAACTCATTGAGAACATTGTGAACATCATCCCTGGTGGCTTTCACCTCTGCCCTAATCAATTCCATTTTGTCATCCATGGCTTTCTCCAACCTAGCTATTGCCTGGATAATTGTTAGCCTGAATTCTCTTTCTGACATATTGTCTATGTCCATATCCAATAGCTCTGTTGCAAAAGGCCCAGTCTCTGAATTTTTCTTCTGTTGGGCAATCCTCCTCCTAGTCATTTTGGTGAGAGATGGCTGAACAGACGTGTAGCTGAATGTATCGACTGTGGTGCAGGCAAGGTGCACCCTGGAATGCTCCTGAGCAATCAAGAGTCCCTACCCAAAAGAAAGAAAAAAGAGAGAGAAAGAGACAGGAAAAAAAAAAAAAGAAAGATAAAATAAAAGAGAAGATCTAGCCCAAATGGACTCCAAGGTAAGATTTATGGAGTATACAAACAAAAACAGGCAAAAAAAAAAGACCAATAAAAGTAGATGACAAGAGAAAAGAAAAGAAAAAAAAAAAAGAACCTCTTGAAAAAAGAACACCAAGTATAAGATTTATATACTACCATGACAAAAACAAATACACAGAACCACTGGTGGAAGAAAAAGATGGGAGAGTGGTTATAAATTTTCAGTGTGGGCAAGGAAGGTTATTTTTATTTGTCCTGGATGTATCTTGATATCTTTGTTAAAGGACTTAACTTTCCTAAGATAAAGGGGTATTAAAAACTGGTTTACCTATAGAGGTAGCATTGATTAGGGGAAGGGGATTACCCTGAAGCTTAACTCTTTATGAAAAATAAATAAATAAATAAATAAATAAACTAAACTAAAAAACTAAAATTAAATTAAATTAAAACATAGAAAAGCATAAGAAAAACACAGGTGTATCTATTAAAAAATCCAGGTTAAAAGGTTATTATGGAATTTGATGTACTGGACATCTGATTGTGATGGTAAATAGTTTAAAAAGTTATATATATATATATAATGAACCAGAATAGTGTGAACAAATTAAAAATAAAAGTTGTATCTATGAAGTAGTGGTGGTTGTCCTCTTGTCTTTTTGTTGTTGTTGTTGGCTTTCTGGGGGAGGGGCCTGCCACATGGGTTTTCAAGGACTCTTGCTGAAAGAGGCATAGTCAGTATTTTCATTCAAGGTAATGTAAAAAGAAATTGTTCCAGTGAGGAAGATTTAAGATGGAAGCTGTCATTTGCATTTTCATCCCAAGGTCAGATGCCTCTCTGTCAATTTAGTTACCTAGGATTTTGACAAATAATCTTTCACAAATGTTAGCTGCAAAGAGATCCCTCATACTGTCTATAGAAATGTTATGCATCCATTTGAAAACAATCACTTAGCTCTTAAATTGTCTTCATCAAAGAGAACAAAATGATTCTAAAATTACAATACCTTGTGTCAGTTGGGAAGTAAGACATGGAGTCATTTAATTATTCTATCAGCACCTCAACAAGTTAAATTTCCCAATTTTCCTCAGCTCTGCATTTAGTTAGACCTTGCAACTGGCAACCCCTTGACCTCCAGCTCTTGGTCTACCCTTGGGATCCTGCCTCTTCCAAAGAACCAAATAACAGCACCTGGGTAGCTGTAGGCCCAGTCTTTCTCTGTGCCCTGACCAAGAACAGTCAGTCTCTAATTCTGCCCAGCACCCATCCCCAGAGAAGGCCTGTATGCCTTCAGGCTTCCCTTTGGCATGCAAATAATGATGACATCAGAGAGAGGTAGCCTGGGGAACCTACTGAGAAGTTTTCATTTGGGTTTTTTCCCCATGGAAGGAAAAAGTCTATGGGGCTACTTTTATCTTGAGAAACTCCTAGGTTGAAAAATAAATGCAGGAAGGCAGATTTGGATTACAGACTATAAAGACTTTTCTATTCTCTCCCCCTGTATGGGAATAAAAATTGACGTTTCCCCAAGAGTTTTTAGGGCTGGCTGACTTTTCAATGACCAGGATACCTTTCTCCCAGAATATTTATCAGTGCTTAGAATGATATGTTGTTATCAAAACCACAACCAGAATTTGTTGAGAGCTTTTTTAAGTACAAGTATCCTGACATGGCTTCTGCCTTCACTGAGTTTGGAGTCTGGTAAAGGATTCAAAACTAACAGCCATGAAACAATTAGCAGGCAAAGCAAAGTGCATAATAAATCACTTGAAAAGCAGAGCTTAAAAGGCTCTAAGAAGTACAGAGAAAAATGACTAAAGAAAACAGTAAATTTAATCTATAAACCTTACATTCCCCTTACATTCCCTAGAATTATGTTTTCTAATCCAAGAAAAGATGTGATGTTTATGTTTCTTCTAAATGATGCCAAAACATTCAGGTTTTGAAAAAGTAGAATAATTTTGTCTTTTGACAAGAGTCACAAATTTCTATGTGTATGGGTGCTAGGAATATAGTGTACATAGTGAAATAAGCTGGCAAGGGACCATTGGGAGGAATGATCCCTGTTGCAATCTATAAATCTTTGCTGATCCAAAGGAGGTACTAGAAATGCAAACCTAATGTTGACAAACTGTGTCATATATATATTTTTTAATTTATGTATTTATTTTAGAGAGACTATAAATGGAAGGGGCAGAAGTAGAGGGAGAGAGAATCTGAGGCAGATGCTGTGGTGAGCCCAGAGTCTGATGTGGGGTTGGATCCCACAACCCTGAGATCATGACCCCAGCCAAAAACCGAGTTCGTTGCCTAACAGGCTCTGTCACCCAATTGCCTCAAGGGGTCATATTTTAAGAAAATCTGAAAACCTAGATATTTTTAATGTAAAATCTCCCAATTTATAAACACTAGCCACAAGTAAAAATATTTTCTTAAACGTACTATGGGCCTTGTAAAACAAAACTAAAGGCTGAAGGAGGGCAAGAATATTTAAAGCATTGATTATTTGTAGGTATAGAGGGAAAAGATAGGACCAAAGGGGTAAGCAGGCACCAAATTCTATCAGAACATGTAAGCTATGGGAAGAAATGTGTGCTATATCCTAACAGTAATGAAGGCTTTTAAACAGAGATATGATGTAATCAAACTCTCATTTTCAAAAGATCCTTCTGGCTGGATATAGTTTGAAGGTTGGATTGAAGTGGGCAAAACTGTTGTCAGCAAAATCAGTTAGGAAGATATTGCAGTATTTAAGATATGTATAGATAGATACAGATATAGATAGACATATATATTAGGATATTTATCTATACTTACATATATAGATATTTAAGTATTATATATAATACATATGATATATATGTCATATGTAATGTCATAATGTGTCATATATCTTATATTACGTTTGTCATATAAAATATATGTCATATGCCATATCATATGTCTTGTATAATATATATGACATATAAAATACCTCATATATATGGTTACATATAATTCTATCTATCATTTCTCAATCAATCTATCTTATCTATTATCTATTTATTTGAACTACTTTGGTAACAGAACTATAAGGTATGAGGACAAAATATCATTTGTCCCAACAAATTAGCATGAGAACTACAAAATTTTGGTTTCATTTTAATAACTTTTTTCTGATTACAAATCTATTTGTCATGGAAAATGTAGGATTTTTAGAAAATTACAGCTAAAATAAGTACAACAACACATAATACCACTTCCATCAGTACCAAGTTTCAAAGTCTGCATCACTGAATGAAGCAGGAATAGGATGAAGACCTGGTACTGAGTGCAGCATGGGACATACCTTTGGGATCCTCTAAAAAAACTGAGTAAAGGCAGGGACATTTTAAGGTTACCAACTTCTTATACTTGCCCTCCAATTTGGAGGTTTGTCCTGCAATAATTCAGATATGATTTTGAAAAGAATAAAATATTCATAGGTTGTGAACTATGGCACATAATGGATTATAGATACAAACATAATTATTTCTTTAAGATTTGGTATTTGGGGAGCATCTGCATGGTTCAGTTGTTGTACATCTGGCTTCAGCTCAGGTAATAATCCCAGGGTCCTGGGATGGAGCCCCACATCGGGCTCCCTGCTAGGCCTGTTTCTCCCTCTCCCACTCCCAGCTTGTGTTCCTGATCTCACTGTCTCTCTTGTCAAATAAATAAATAAAATCTTAAAGAAAAAAAAATAGATATCGTGTTTGGAAACCTAGAATTAGTTTGTCAAAGGATAGGTGTATTTTAAGTCCTCTGTTAAATCCAGCCAGTGTACAGATTGGTAGCACAAAATTTTAATTACTGTCATTTTCTTAAATTCTCATCAAAATGGTTATTAGTATATATAGCCAATTGTATTTTTTAAAAATACCTGAAAAATGTCTCTCATGCCCCAAACTCTTCTTACAATGTGCCCTTGACACTCTTCATCTCAAAAAGTAAGGTCCCTTGAATAGTGGATGGAATTGTGATTGGCAAAATTGATGCAATGTGGTTTCCAAAGCCAGGTCATAAAAAAGAAAATTCCAATCTCACTTCTCTTGAAATACGTGCTTTTAGAAATCAGCCATCATGTTGTGAAGAAACCAGTCACATAGAGAGTCCCTGTGTAGATGTTTGGTTGACAGCTGAATCCGAGATCAACTACCATACTTGTGAATTAAATCTTTTCCAACTGTGCACCCAGACACTGTGAAACAGAAAAAAAAGTTGTCTCATTGTGTCCATTCTGAATTCCTGATCCACAGAATCCATGAACATGATTAAATAATGGTTCTTTTACCCCACTAAAATTGGGGTGATTTTTTATACAATAGATAACTAGAACATGGTGTTTGTTTTGTTTAAATTCTTCAACAATTTAAAAGGTAAAACATGTTACCACTTTACTGTTTAAATTGCATTTCCTTAATTGGCTATTGGGCTAGTTTTCTTTCCTTCTTTCCTCCCTCCCTCCCTTCCTTCCTTCCTTCCTTCCTTCCTTCCTTCCTTCCTTCCTTCCTTCCTTTGCCTTTGTATTTCTTTTAAGAATTACTGCATCATTAAGAAATAAATTTTAGGGGTGCCTGGATGGCTCAGTGGGTTAAGCCTCTGCCTTAGTTCAGGTCATGATCTCAGGGTTCTGGATCGAGCCCCGCATCAGGATCTCTGCTCAGCAGGGAGCCTGCTTCCTCCTCTCTCTCTCCCTGCCTCTCTGCCTACTTGTGATATATCTCTCTCTATCAAATAAATAAATAAAATCTTTAAAAAAAAGAAATAAATTTTAAAAAGGATTACACTCTGCATCTCCAGTGATTCACCAATGCCTTACATGCACTTCTATTAATAATATCATCAGTAGAATAATACATTACATGAGGGGGGTGATACATATATACAACTCACACAATTTAGATTTATTCTGATACTCCCATTTTGCTCCATTATTAAAGATTTCAGGAAGTTTCCTTCTGACTTCTACACTTCCTAAGTTTACCCAGAGACACCTTGGCAGAGATACATTCTGTATCTCTTGTAAAGGCCTGGGAGCTGGCATAAGAAAAAAAAAACTGTGTTATCTCAGTTCATGATGGTTATTATCACAGTATTCTGGGTGTTGGATTTTTCCTTTGCGGTGGATTTTAACATTAAAATGGATATTGTCAACTTTCCTGTTAGATAATCCAAAAGAGAAAGAGAGAGAGTGAGTGATAGTCTGAGTCTCATTTACCTTTTTTTAAAAAGATTTTATTTATTTATTTGAGAGAGAGAGAGAAAGCAAGCAAGGGGAGGAACAGAGGGAGAGGAAGAAGCAGGCTCCTCACTGAGCAGAGAGCCTGATGTGGGGTTCAACCTCAGGACGCTGGGATCATGAACTGAGCTGAAGGCAGATGCCTAACCTACTGAGCCACTCATTAATTAATCAATTAACTAATTAACTAATTTTAAAGATTTTATTTATTTACTTGAGAGAGAGCACAAGTAAGGTTGGGGAAGGGCATAGGGAGAAGGAGAAGCATATTCTCCTGTTGAGCAGGGAACCTGATGCAAGGCTCCATCCCAGGATCTTGGGATCATGACCTCAGCAGAAGGCAGACACTTAACCCACTGAGCCACTCAGGCAACTGAGTCTTTTTTTATTTTTATTTATTTTTTCAGTTATAGGGATAAAACTAAAATTTTGTATAGGATCTAATGTGTCTTCAATATAATACCATGAAACTACTAGCAACCTCAAAAGTGTAAGGAATCCTGAAAGGGAGTTTGGTGAAGCAAAGTTATAAAGTTCACAGCATATTATCCTTCACTGATCCAGACAAGATTTTGTGGTTACTACACTGATTCTCATAACAATGTGTCTGTATCTTTTCTTGAACATTCTTTGGTGTGGCTGCTTGCTTCTATTATAGGGATAGTCATTTAAGAATGTTTTAATTTTTTTTTAATTTAATTAATTTATTTGCCAGAGGGAGAGAACACAAGCAGGCAGAGCTGTAGGTCAAGGAAGAGGGAGAAGCATACTCCTTGCTGAGCAGAGACTTCCTATGGAGCTTGATCCCACCTGAGCTGAAGGCCGATGCTTAACCAAATGAGCCACCCATGTGGCCCTTAAGACTGTTTTACATGGGCTATGCATAGGAATCACTGAGCCCATGGAGCCTGAAACCTGTCCCTGATCCCCAATAAAGGATCTTTTTTGATTTCCTGTCTTTTTCTCTGGAACATTAGCTTCAGGACAAAAGATACCATCTCTGAATATTCACTGATCTATAACCAGAACCTGGAAGAATACCTATAAATAATAGATGCATAATAATTATATTCAAATGAATAAATATTATCCCAGGCCATCAAAAAAATGTAGGACCAGTGTAGAACCTATTCAAACAGAAAAGTCAAGGAGAATTAATAATATTAAGGAGTCATTTCCAAACACTTTATTCTAAAATGGATTTGTTAAGTGTTTGCTATATGGACCATAACCCCATATATTTGGATCTCTTCTTACTCTTTATCTATGATGACACTACCTGGGTACCCCTAAGTCCCAGAAATCTACCACAAGGCATTATGAGACAAGATAGCAAGAATAAAATAGGTAATTAAGCAATTGTTTTTTATATGCTTTAAAGATTCACATTGAAAGAGTTTCTTCAAGATTCTTCCTGGAGCTAGTCAAAGAAACTCCATTATCTCACTAAACAATATTTTGAAAGGAAAAGGATTAAGAGATCCAAAATCAATGACTATCCTATGTCATGTAGTATAAAAGATATGTGCATAAGTACATGTCTATCCTCCCAGCAAACTTATTTTTAATAATTTTTATTTCAATACAGTTGATACACAATATTATATTAGTTTCAGGTATACAACAGTGATTCAACAAATTTATAGGTTATGGTATGCTCACCACAAGTGTAGCTACCACCTGTCACCATACAATTATATTACTATTTCATTGACTATATTCTCTATGTTGTGCCTTTTATTCCTGTGACTTGTTCATTCCATAACTGGAAGTATGTATCTCCCACTCCCCCTCACTCATTTTGCCTATCCTCCTGATCTGAAATCCTTTGACAACCATCAGTTTGTTCTCCATTTCTATAGGTCTGATTCTGCTTTTTTGCTTATTTATTTGTTTCCTTTTTATTTTTTGTAGATCCAACATATGAGTGAAATCATATGGCATTTGTCTTATAAGCCATCTCTTTGTGCTTCGGTTTAATATTACTACCACTTTAGAAGTTGTTAATTACATGCTAATTCCATGATTTAATGGATATAAAGTGCCTAAAACAGTGCCTAGCATAGACTAATTGTCACAAGTTGTTCTATTTGTTGTGCTAAACACTACATTTAATTGTCAAGGATATCAAAGTAGCCAATAGTCTCTTCTAGAAAATGTTTTGTTTTACATTTCACTATGAATGCAAAGTTTATGTAATATCTCAAAGGCCAACTTCCTCAAAAATAAAAGGGGTACTGGGTATAGTTTCTAGTATGTATTATTTGACTTAAAACATTGTATTCCTGGTGGTCCATAAAGACAGATGTTTAAAAAATTAAGGCAAAAAGTTGGAAGGAGTTATAATGTCAACTACTTAAACAACCTGTTCTGGTATGACTGTTTGGGCTTATGCCTTCCATTTTATTGATCATTTTCTTATTGGCTTTGACAACTCAGCAAAGAAAAAGGCAAGTGGGTTCATTAATGATGCATCTTTAGGATAAAACTCGCAGTAAATGTACCTAACATAGAGAAGTGAAACAAAGTATTGTTGAGATTTTTGCCAAGGGTCAGTCTCCTGAACTCTCATGTTCATAAGCAGTATTTGATTTCTTCTTAAAATATCATTATTATAAGCACATAGAAAAATGTGAATTTCAGTAGTAGATGATAAAGTTAAGAAACCAGGGGAAAAAAATCCTCAACTTTCTATCAAGGCATGGGTCCTAAGTGTCCAAATTAAATTTGACTTATTTTCTCACTATGAATGAAGCCCCTGAAGTTTTGTTTTCTTCTTTCCTTCTCTTTTTCCTTTCTTCCTTCTTTTCTTTCTTTCTTTCTTTCTTTCTTTCTTTCTTTCTTTCTTTCTTTCTTTCTTTCTTTCTTCTTTCTTTCTTTCCTTCTTTCTTTCTTTCTTTATTCCTTTCTTTCCTTCCTTCCTTCCTTCCTTCCTTCCTTCCTTCCTTCCTTCCTTCTTTTCTTCTTTCTTTCTTTCTTCTAATACATTTCCTCAGGAGAGGGAAGGTTTCAGCATCAGGGCATCACTGAGAGGATATACAGAAAAGATAAGGAAAAATCAAAGGGGAATAGTGGGACCTTTTCCAGGGAAATTACCCCTATCCCTTTTTGGAGAAAATAGTCAGAAAAGCAAATTTAAAAATTCAATGCTTGCTACACTTCATGCCTCATAAAAATTTTCCAAATGGCATAAAATTATTCAAGAGCAAGTGTTCATATAGAGTATCTCTGCATGTTTTCACATGTGTTTATACTTTGAACTCTCACTGTCCTATATTTATGCAACAGATGGCAAGGCTTGTATCACAAACCTGTCCGGATCAAACAGTCTCCTGACAAGACAGCAGCTCATTTTGCACGAGGAATCTGTCAAGTAGCCAACTCTGCTATGAAGCAAATGAATGGGCTAGTGTTGTTCCTAAGGGAATTGAACTGCAATAAACCACAGAAGGGAAAGAGAAGGATCACTAAAAGCAGCTGAACTCCAGAAGTCTTAATGACAGACAAAGGTCAAATAAATTATGACTAAGAACTCAAAAATTATATTTAAAATTGTTTTATAATGATGTGTATGTTTTATTAAAGAGTATTTGTATCTGGAACACAAGTTGGTAAATCATAAATAATACATTAAATATTTTTTTTTATTTTAAAATTGCTATTATCATAATTATTACTATTTGGGTATAGTTGACACATAGTGTACTTTAGTTTCAGGTGTACAACATAATGATTCAACAAGTTTATATATTATGCTATGTTCATCACAAGTGTAGCTACCATCAGCCATCATACAACACTATTATTGTATCATTGACTAAATTCCTCGTGCTGCACATTTTACTCCCATGACTATTCATTTCATTACTGGAAGCCTGTATATTCCACACCTCTTTACTGATTCTATCCATCTTCCTGAATCCCTCCCCTCTGACAACCATTAATTTGTTTTCCTTATTTATAGGTCTGATTCTGGTTTGTTTATTGAATCTTTTAAATAAAAGCTATTGTTTATAAAATGACATTTTTTCTTTAAGCTTTTTTATTTAAACACATAATGTAGCCCCACCACCCTCTCCAAACCCCTCTCCCCCCCCCACCCCCCTCAGTTTGTTTTATGACATTAAGAGTCTCTTTGGGTTTGTCTCCCTCCCGATCCCATCTTGTTTCAATTTTTCTTTTCCTACCACCTTAACCCCACCCCCGTTGCATCTCCACTTCCTCATATCAGGGAGATCATGTGATAGTTGTCTTTCTCCAGTTGACTTATTTCGCTAAACATAATATGTTCTAGTTCCATCCATGTCGTTGCAAATGGTAAGATTTCATTTCTTTTGATGGCTGCATAGTATTCCAATGTATATATATATACCACCTCTTCTTTATCCATTCATCTGTTGATGGACATCTAGGTTCTTTCCATAACTAGGCTATTGTGGACATTGCGGCTATGAACAGTTGGGTACACGTGCCCCTTCAGATCACTACGTTTGTATCTTTAGGGTAAATACCCAGTAGTGCAATTGCTAGGTCATAAGGTAGCTCTATTTTCAATTTTTTGAGGAACCTCCAAACTGTTTTCCAGAGTGGTTGCAACAGCTTGCATTCCCACCAACAGTGTAGGAGGGTTCCCCTTTCTCCACATCCTCGCCAGCATCTGTCATTTCCTGACTTGTTCATTTTAGCCATTCTGACTGGTGTGAGGTGGTATCTCATTGTGGTTTTGATTTGTATTTCCCTGATGCCCAGTGATGTGGAGCACTTTTTCATGTGTCTGTTGGCCATCTGGATGTCTTCTTTGCAGAAATGTCTGCTCAAGTCCTCTACCCATTTCTTGATTGGATTATTTGTTCTTTGGGTGTTGAGGTTGCTAGGCTCTTTATAGATTTTGGATACTAACCCTTTATCTGATATGTCGTTTGCAAATATCTTCTCCCATTCTGTCAGCTGTCTTTGGGTTTTGTGGACTGTTTCCTTTGCTGTGCAAAAGCTTTTGATCTTGATGAAGTCCCAATAGTTCATTTTTTCCCTTGCTTCCCTTGCCTTTGGCGTTGTTCCTAGGAAGAAGTTGCTGTGGCTGAGGTCGAAGAGGTTGCTGCCTTTGTTCTGCTCAAGGATTTTGATGGATTCCTTTCTCACGTTGAGGTCCTTCATCCATTTTGAGTCTACTTTTGTGTGTGGTGTAAGGAAATGGTCCAATTTCATTTTTCTGCATGTGGCTGTCCAATTTTCCCAACACCATTTGTTGAAGAGGCTGTATTTTTCCATTGGATATTCTTTCCTGCTTTGTCAAAGATTAGTTGACCATAGAGTTGAGGGTCTATTTCTGGGCTCTCTATTCTGTTCCATTGATCTATGTGTCTGTTTTTGTGCCAGTACTATACTGCCTTGATGATGACAGCTTTGTAGTAGAGCTTAAAGTCTGGAATTGTGATGCCACCAACTTTGGTTTTCCCTTTCAATATTCCTTTGGCTATTCGAGGTCTTTTCTGGTTCCATATAAATTTTAGGATTATTTGTACCATTTCTTTGAAAAAATTGGATGGGATTTTGATAGGCATTGCATTAAATGTGTAGATAGCTTTGGGTAGCATAGACATTTTCAAAATATTTATTCTTCCAATCCATGAGCATGGAACATTTTTCCATTTCTTTGTGCCTTCCTCAATTTCTTTCATGAGTACTTTATAGTTCTCTGAGTATAGATACTTTGCTTCTTTGGTTAGGTTTATCCTTAAGTATCTTATGGTTTGGGGTGTAATTGTAAATGGGATTGACACCTTAATTTCTCTTACCTCTGTCTTATTGTTGGTGTAAAGAAATGCAACTGATTTCTGTGCATTGATTTTATATCCTGACACATTACTGAATTCCTGTACAAGCTCTAGCAGTTTTGGAGTGGAGCCTTTTGGGTTTTCCACCTATAGTATCATATCATCTGCAAAGAGTGATAGTTTGACTTCTTCTTTGCTGATTTGGATGCCTTTAATTTCTTTTTGTTGTCTGATTGCTGAGGCTAGGACTTCTAGTACTATGTTGAATAGCGGTGGTGATAACGGAAATCCCTGGCGTGTTCCTGACCTTATCGGAAAAACTCTCAGTTTTTCTCCATTGAGAATGATACTTGCCGTGGGTTTTTCATAGATGGCTTTGATAATATTGAGGTATGTGCCTTCTATCCCTACACTTTGAAGAGTTTTGATTAGGAAGGGATGTTGCACTTTGTCAAATGCTTTTACAGCATCTATTGAGAGTATCATATGGTTCTTGTTCTTTCTTTTGTTGATGTACTGTATCACATTGATTGATTAGCGGATGTTGAACCAACCCTGCTGCCCTGGAATAAATCCCACTTGGTCGTGGTGAATAATCCTTTTAATGTACTGTTGGATCCTATTGGCTAGTATTTTGGTGAGAATTTTCGCATCTATGTTCATCAAGGATATTGGTCTGTAATTCTCTTTTTTGATGGGATCCTTGTCTGGTTTGGGGATCAAGGTGATGCTGGCCTCATAAAATGAGTTTGGAAGTTTTCCTTCCATTTCTATTTTTTGGAACAGTTTCAGGAGAATAGGAATCAATTCTTCTTTAAATGTTTGGTAGAATTCCCCTGGGAAGCCATCTGGCCCTGGGCTTTTGTTTGTGTGGAGATTTTGGATGACTGTTTCAATCTCCTTACTGGTGATGGGCCTATTCAGGCTTTCTATTTCTTCCTGGTTCAGTTTTGGCAGCTTACATGTCTCTAGGAAAGCATCTATTTCTTCCAGAGTGTCAAATTTGTTGGCACAGAGTTGCTCATAATATGTTCTTATGATTGTTTGTATTTCTTTGGTGTTGGTTGTGATCTCTCCTCTTTCGTTCATGATTTTATTTATTTGGGTCCTTTCTCTTTTCTTTTGGATAAGTCGGGCCAGGGGTTTATCAATCTTATTAATTCTTTCAAAGAACCAGCTCCTAGTTTCATTGATTTGTTCTATTGTTTTTTT